>BGPR01006567.1:67394-79023 GCA_013235015.1 Araneus ventricosus | reverse complement strand
CAGATCGCCAAAAAACGACCGTGGAACAGGGCTTAAGGAACCACCCATGTAAGGGGTTCCTTTGTCCTCAAGGTAATCTTTTCAGACCCAGCCCACCCAATTAAAAGCCCTCCAGGGCAGAAACTGTCAAAACCCTAGCGAAAGATCTCTAAGATTTGCAATGGATAAAATTAGGCAGGCCAAATTTAGAAACCTTAGTGACAATATTGTAGTATCAAACAGATAATGCCAACATTTACAGTGTATTATCGATTGATGCCGTTAATGAAATAGTAGTGGCGTAGCAACGGAGGGAAGGGGGGGGCAGACGCCCAGGGTGCCAGTCTTAGGGACGTCCTGGAGAGACAAAATATTACTGTGTTTATGTCAGTTTAAAATAAAATATGGGAGAGAAATAATATTATCATGCCCTTACTCATCCACCCACGCTACACCACTAGATGCTGTCCAAGCTACGGATAGAAGTACCTATTTTAACCTCCAACGCAAGCATTTTCTGTATTCAGTGGCGTGCCATAAATGGCGCCCAGGGCAAATACTAAATGGCGCCTGTAAAATACTAAAATTGCGCCCCTTCCGTCTTTACTCAGTTATTTTTTTGAAATTTATTTTTTAAACGTTTTTTTATAAGAAGGAGCCTCATCGTTCTGTAAAAAAAATAAACGGAATCTAAGATATTTTTCCCTAATTCACCTCCGCTTATTGAAAACCAGGGAATGGTAGAATATTAGGAAATACTTTTCTGCTACTTATTTTTCTAATGCATTTCAAAGTAGGCTGATACCCAATCAAAGGAATCAGATAATGAGAAACCTCCTACGGGACTAATCTATTTATTTATCTTCCTTATTTCACTCTCTAGGACGCAATCTTTGAAATGGATATCCCTTGAATGACCTCCCACTTTCGGTTATAGGTGGGGTTTAGTTTCATCAAATCTCTGTATGATCGCTTCATCCGAGACTATAATCTTCTGGATGATTTTATTACTGTGAAAGGCATATGCAATGAGAGAGATGTATTCATTCGAAGCCCTTTTGTTAGGGTCGCTAAATAAACAAACATCTCCACTTTCTTCACTTTCCCCATTTGGTGAACCTCTCGGGCATGCGCAAAGCGCGGAGGGTTCCAACTGAGAGAACATACCATGTACAATTCTATTCGTAATTTCATCGCAGCTTGAGCTGCTGGTTTCCGCTGAAAAATGACTGTATCCTCGCTTTTCCCAAATACATTGTTGAAACTATTTCAATTCTTTAAGAATCTGTAGTCAAGAGCTTAAAAAGAACGAACTTTCTTAAAATGCAACCACCATTCCTTAATTTTGCGCCCCTTGTACTGTTCTGTGGGCATTATGTGTCTGCCCCTACCACCCCACCCTAGTTACGCCACTGCATGACTGGAAGGCAAGGCTATAGATAAGTCCAGGCTCTAGTCTTAAAGGTCAAGAAAGGCAAAATGTGGGTAGCCTGGCCACTTTTGATTTAAATTTGATGAGGCAGGGCGAAAAAAATAATATGCCCTGGAAGTCGCTACAAATTCTTGCTACGCTACTGACTGGGAGGCAAGGGAGCGTACAGGATAGACCAGACCTCCAAGGTCTGAATGGATTAAAGTAAAATATAAGTGTGTATTTATTACCATTAATTTTAAATATGATGAGGGAGGGCGAAAAATAATATTATGTCCCGGCTGTCAATTACCTTTGCCATGTGCTACCTGCGTAGACTGGACGACAAGGGCGTGGCAGATATCTCAGAGTCTAGTCTTAAAGGTCAATGTAAAATATATTGTGGGCGTATTTGGTTGCTACTTTTTAATTTAAATATGATGAGGGAGGTCGGAAAAATAATATTACGTCCCGGTCGTCACTTACCCTTGCTGCCACCGCGTAGACTGGAAGGCAGGCGTATAGATAGACCAGGTCTTAATGGTCAATAAAGGCAAAAAGAGGCGTTATCACTTTTTAATTTAAATATGATGAGGGAGGGCGGAAAAATAATATTACGTCCCGGTCGCCACTTACCCTCGCTGGCCACTGGAAAAAAAGTTCCCGATTCTTAATTATGTCTGGAAAAAACTCAAGACGCAGGCAGACCTTACCACTTGGCAGCAGACCCTGTAGCTCTGGGTGAAGGTGCAGTGCTCCAGCTGCTGGCAGCGGGGGTCGTCAGAACCGAGATCGACCTGTTGAGGGGCGCCGCCTTCCAAAGCTCTCACCCGGCAGCTGGGGAAGAAAAGAAAGAGGGAGGCGTTTCAGAAATGTGACATCACCAGGGGAAGGGTGCGGACGGAACGGAGGGAGGACGCTAAAGTGCCTGTCTCGAATCACTTTGAAACAATTGATTGATTATGAAGATAAGGAATTGCTGTGGTTTCGTTAACAATGACGAGGCGACGACAGGAGCCCAATTTACATATGCTATCATTAATCACGAAAAATGCCCTCTTCGCAGACTATGGCATGAATTTCTTTTCAAACAATGAAAATCAAGCTGCTCACTCACTTTAATGGCCAACGTGATGATCAATGTTTTTTTTCCCTTTTCCTGCTCCGTTTCTAGAAGCCCAAGGAAGAGAAAGAATCGTCAAAAAAATTCGAACTGAGATTTTCACGAATCTCCACGTTTTAGACCTCCTGAGTCCGAAACCAGAGGGAGTGGTTCCCAACTTTCTGCATACTCCTACACATGTAGAGAAAACTAGAATAATAAAAGACGTCAACTTCCGTCGCAAGTAAACTAAAGTTGGAACCACACGTGGTTTGAAGATCAGCAAATCTTCAAACTCTCTGCTCATTCTTTAACAGGACCTGGCGAGACTCTAAATTGCTTTGCTTCCTTACAAAATCACTCCTAGAATTTGTTTTTTGGCAACTGTTAAGTTTCGAGCGTCCTTCCCAGTATTACTCAGCAGGTACATGCGCAGGAGCATTTCAAAACCAAGTATGCGATTATGGCCAGACAGTCAACCCTTTTGACGGATTTGGCCCAAAATTTTATACGGACCTACTATGACGATAAACTGTGTATGTGCCCTTATCCATCTGGCTTTTCGCTTTTGAGTTATAGCAGCCTGCATGACCCTGAATGATGTTAAGACAGACAGACTTCATGTTGACGGATTTTAACCAAAATTTGAGTTAGAAACCTGGCTAGCTTTGTCTGTAGTTTATTTTGAGTTAATGTGTCTGGGCCAGACACACACACACAGACAGACATAATCTGAAAATTGTGTTTTTCGGACTCAGGAGGTCTGTAACGTGAGATTCGTCAAAATTGAGTTCGAATTTTTTTGATGATTACAATATTTCTTTCTTTGTATATTGTATACGAGAGTAAAAAACATAGTTTCTTTGGAATTGCGTCTGGTTCTGTTCAGAACACGATAACTCGAAAACTGAGCTACGGGGATGAAATTTGGTAAAAGTTTTTTACGCACAATTTGTAGGTTTCCCTATCAAATTGTGGACAAAACTGCGGGAAGTCTGTCTGTCTGCGTTCATGTACATCTATAACCTAAAAACTTAAATAGCTAAATGGATGGAATTTTTGGTACACAGTTTTATCATCATGAATGTAGTAACTGTATCAAATTTGGACCAAATCCGCCGAAGTTAACGACTGTATGTCGACTTGTATAATCGCATACTTGTAAAAATTATATTCCCTAAACCTTTTGGCTTGTTAAATAAAAATTGGTATGACGATTGCTAACATTAATTATAGATTCAGCTGAAATTCGCTCAATCGGTTGCCAAATTGCGTGAACTGGTAGCAACTCATGCACAACGGAAGGACGACATTTGTATTTTGTCCCTGAATCAGTGAGAGTGGAATCTACAGCAGTGTGTGCCAGATATGCGTTTTAATCGGTACGCATCCTTCGAATTTGATTCTTCACCCAAATATTTTACAATCACTCACCCAAATGAAAGCCCTCTGATAGTCATTGATTTCTTGGGTGATTTTTTTATCCAATGGGGATAGCAATAAAGTATACAAGAAAGCTTAGGGGAGACCCATCCGCTGAGCAATCTTAGGATAGCTTAAGTATCAACACTCTTCCTCCACTGCAAGTATGGCCTCCCAAATTCTTCTAAGTGCAGGCTGGTAATTCTCCTAATAGGCAGAGTGGCGTTGTAATTTGCGGCAAACCCACCTGCAAAATAAACTGGATGATAGAATTTACCTCTTTCAAACATCTCTCTTCACTTTCATTACCTAAACTACCTCGCAACTTGTTCTGTGGTTAGCTAATGAGTTGAATAGTACGTAACCAACCAGTTTGCCACTTGCGTCTTTGGGGATTTATTGCCGGTCGGAATTCGACCAGGCGCACCCCAGGTAGCAAAGAAGGTTGCGGGAAGGTTGCCATTTCACTTTCCGTAGGCTGTCCGTGAAAGCATTTCCGCGCAAACCGTTTCGGAAACCATTGCCGCAAGGTTTACATAGGAAAGCTTTTTATGAACTACCTCACCGACAAGGTTTGAACGACAAGTCCGCGAAAGCATTTCTGAGCAAACCATTTCGGAAACTATTCCAGCAAAATTGACGTAGGAAAGCATTTTATGAACCAACTGTCCCATCGTATGTAGCTCCCTCTGGTATAGTGGTTATTACATTTGTCTTCCAATTCTATGAACGCGGGCTCGAACCCCGTCTCGGAGGAATTTGAAGTTTTGTCACAATCTACAACGAAATCGTACAAGTAACTTCAATTAAAAATCAAATTAATTGAAATTAATAATTAAGCTTTGATTAATTAAGATTCCTAATTGATCTAATTAATTGACATTCCAGATAATACTAAGATGGCGTCAGAAGAAAGGGGTAAAAAAAGGGGGTTGGACCCTTCTGTAGGAGTACGACTTCGGAGGGGGGAGGGGGGTTCTATTTTGTCCGCCGAAGGAGGGCTCTTAACAACCTTCTGAAAGGCCTGAAACAAGCTTGTGATAGAAGATTGGGGAAATCTTACTTAAAACCTTACAGAAAACCTTGCTTCTTGTTGACTAGCGAACCTTTCCGCTACCTTGCCGAAAGGTTGAACCCTTGTCATGGAAACCTTTGTGATAACCCTTTACCCTTGCTGACGACAAGGTTTCCAAAACCCTTTAGACAAGCTTTCTTTGCTATCTGGGTCTGTTCCCACGGCGCATAAACAGTCTACAGCCCGTAGGAACTGTACCGAAGTCCTCCGTCCATGTACTCGCTTCTCTTGATGTAGGGATGGCGGCTATTGCGAAAATAACTGGCTTTCGGTTATTCAAGTTATTTCACCTCCGGTTTAGCCTTGCGGTTATAACCGCTCAATACAACCGGTTTTCGGGGAGGTTTTTTTCATAAAAAATAAACACCTTTTGTAGACAAATTCTTTTATTAATATTGTTTTCACAGGAAATAAATCCATTGGCCAATATTTATTTGCTCATCAAGACTCTTTCAATAATCCGCCAACCAATGGACGCCTCGAGGAAGCCGTTGTCGTTGAATAGCCTAAGATGATGTAATTCAAAGCTTCATAACTTGGTAAATTCTAGTCTAAGTCGAACTTGAAAATCGAGCCTATCTTCCGATCCAGTTATTTTACCCGGTTATTAGATTTTTAAGAACTGAGACAAAAATAACTGAAAAATAAGGTTAACCGAAAAAACAGAAAAAAACAGTAGGTTTTTCCCATCACTACCTTGATGTCCGCACATGTACCGACATTTTTCCGGAGCCACCCCAGAAACCCTCGAGCAACAACGATTCCTTGCGGTCCCACGGCGGGAAATAAGGCATAACATACGGGTCTATTCTGGTACCCCCAGTTGGGCGGAAACGATCACTTTCCCGTTGCACCAACGGGAAGAGTGACAAAACCTGGGATGGCGGAAACTTTGGGCCGTGAACGAAGCCAGATCTTAGATAATATTGGAGAACCGTGTTGTTTAATATCGAAATGAGCCCACTTGCTATTAGGCAAACTGACAACTGGACAACGATGAAACGACGACACTTATCCATTGAAAAGAGGCAAGCATACAAATGGCGTTTCTCAGACTCAAAGCATTTGATTCAAAATAGTTGTCGATCCACTCTTTGGTGAAAATAATTGCTACTCTTTGCGAAAATAACGAGGCAAATGACAGCAAAAGATTCAGTGGTTGAAATCTAGAAGTTGGTACACACTCTTAAAATGCCGCCAAGTCGCCAAAGCTAATGCAAGTATTACATGCATTAGTTTTGGCGACTTGGCGCCAGATAAGTGCGGCGGTCAAGGTATTGCATTGGCGATCTGGCGACATTTTAAGAGTGTGTACCAACTTCTAGATTTCAACCTATTCGGTTCCTTACCACCAACCAGAAAAGACTTTGATCCACCAAATCTCAGTGTGAAGTCGACTTTACAGAATGAATAACTGATTCTTTTGAAGAACGAACAGCCGTCAAGAGATTTAAGAGTAAATCTCAGTGAGCTTAGATTCTTTTGACATCCGCCATAACTGTAAGATGTATAAGTTGATTGCAGTTATATTTTATTTTAACCCTTTCGACCTTGCTAGTGGAAACTACACCCTTCAGTTTATAAAATAGTTTTGATGTCTTTTAACTGTGGACCTTCTATTGGCAGTTGCCGATAAGTCCTGGTTTCTCGTGGAACCTGTTTTAAATTTTGCAGGAGAATTTTTGTGACGCAACTTTAAAACATCCTTAAGATCCTATCTTTACAATTAAAACTTGTGACAATGAAGATCCAAAAAAGTGGTGCCTACAATGTGGAAAAGGAGCGCCTAGTGAATTTAAAGATTTGTAGAAAAAAATTTCATTGTAATATCTAACAAAAGGAAGTGCTCCATCTTGCGTGAAGATGAATATCTCCAAGTATAGCAGATGGTGTGTGTGTGGGGGGGGGATACAACATACATTTCAAACATTTATTCGTGTCGGCAGGCTTTCACAAAACTTCTAAGTTAGCCAGGTAAAATCCGGAAGAAAAATTGCCCTTAGATAAAGGTGATAGTAGAAACACATGTGGCGATAACCTTAAATGATTGCAGCTTAATTATGTGGAAACTGTAGATTTTTCTTTGCCCAGAAGCAATAGTACTTAACATTCATTCCTTCTTTCAACCGAACTTCATCGTTCGTTTACTTTTGTTCTATCGAACGTTTTATTCTATCGAACTTCATCGTTCGTTTACTTGTGTTCTACTGAACTTCATCCGTTCGTATTTTGTTCTACTCGGAACTATCACTGTTTACTTTTGTTCTATCGACACTCATCGTTACTTTGCTTCGTTCACTTCGTTTATCTTGTTCTATGAACTAAAAAGTTGTCAATAAACTGCTGAGATAGAAGTTTTGATATTTTAGTTTCGTATGATTTCCTGATTCATTTTCAGTTTAAATTGTACAATTGATGCTAGAAGGAGAGGAAAGAGAGTAGGAAAGTCACATTTCTTAAAAATCACGAGTTTTTTTGTTTATTTGTTTTGTTTTTAATTTTAAATTGCCGGAAAACGAAACAGAAATGCATTTACTGAGCCTGAAGTTCCACTAGCTGATCAAATAAATTCCTGTTCTATATTTCCAAGATATATAGTATTTATGTGATATGGACGCATATTTACGGATCCTACATAGTAGGGAATGGGGTCGCTTCTCATTGGCTCTTAAAGTCACGTGACTTGGCTTGTCCGTTAATGATGCCATATCACCATGTTTAGGCGGGGTTTTAATTATTATTTTGTATTCTGCTATTGGTATAGTGGTACCAATGGAAAAATTAAGACTACCTTCTGATTATGATTATTTAGATGTTTCCCAAGAAAATGATGAATACATTTTTAGAATAAAACAAATAAAAGACTAACCTTCAGCATTGGTAAGTACCGTTTAGTTTCACGAGGTCATTTAGAAGCAAGCCAAGTCATGTGACTTTAAGAGCCAATAAGAAGCGACCTCATTCCCTACAATGTAGGATCCGTAAATATGCTATTGCTCATCGTCATTCTTCACATATGCAATGAGTTGAAATATCTTCACAGACACACATAGCGTAACCATAAACAGCTTTCATAGATGGTTTTAAATCTTCTCAAAGCGAAATAGATCGTATCTTTATTTTTAAAATGATAGGCAATTGACCATCAAACAAACAGAAAACATTTTTTATTGATAAAATATTTTCTTCGTGTATAAAGGATGTTTTCCCCCACAGAAACGTGGTAGAAAAAAATTTTAAGAATTTCTACTTTTATTTTGTGACTTCTTACTTCTCGTAGAAATGTCCGAAATATTTTCTGGCAATTTCTTTTTCAGTTGAAATGGAATTTGTTGAACATTAAAAATAACGCTATAGATAAAAAAAAATCGCAGAAAAGAGCGTGGTCTAATATACAAAGTCTAAGTGTTAACAAAGTCAGGGTAATTGTTATTTAAATAATTGAACCTTCTAGATTTTTTTAACATTCCATACCAATATATCATAGATTCTGCTTTGTTTTTCAGACATCCGCATACAACAAAGATAGTCCAGATCTCCAGCCAGATCCGTGCCTTAAAGCAACCGAGAACCCAGCTTATGGACTGTCGGCAAAAAACTGGTTGGAAATAAGCGATGACCAAGATGAGGAGCCTGAACCCCCGGTCGTGAACGAAAGCATGGAGTCCTCTTTCAACGACCCACGGCAAGGCAAAGAGTCAAATTCAACCAATGGTCACATCATCTCCAGTCTTAAATGTGCTAGTCAACCTGATCGAGATTGTGATGGTACCACTATACCAATGAAAATGAATATCTCTCCCCAAAGCTACATCCAGTCAAATCCGGAGACCAGGTGCCAGCGCCTCGAAGCTATCAGCGAGAGGCCGAAACTCGACAAGACCACCGATCAGAAACACGGCGGCCTCACGTGGTCCGTGTTGAAACACCGACAGATCGTCGGTGACGCTTCCGAAAACTGTGATAAATCCAATTCATGTGTGATAGAACATTCCATAAGTGATATAATTTCGAGTGATCCTCAACTGCACAGTCACGAAAAGGGAGGGATCGACATCAAGTCGAAAAGACACGCGAAGGATAGATCTTTTCCGCTGTCTCTCATGAAACCCATAGCGAAAATGGGTGAAAAGAAGTTAGATATTCCCTCCCAGCAGACGAGCCACTCCTTCAAGTCCGATCTCACCAGGCAGAGGCCGGTGCAGAAAACTTCCTGCTCCAAATTCGCACCAGCTCCGAGTCGCAGCAAAGGCGACGAGACGCACAGGAAATCTTCCAGCGACATCTTGGGGGATGTGAAGAATCCCTTGTCGACCATCGCCCAGATCAAAACGGAAGAAAGCATCCAGGAGTGGCTGGCCAGGATCAGCGATTCTTCCAACGGAATCTGCGAAGAGGACGCCCACGAAAACAGCAAGCCCTCCGCCAACCGATCCGCGTGGGACATCCACGATTCGAAAGAAAAGGAGACACTGAAGAACAAGCTGAGGAACGAAACTGCTCAGGTCATCAACAAAGGACTCCAAGAGGCGCTGGAGATGTCCCACAACAGCAAGAACTTCAACAACAATAGCGAATCCAAATCTCACTACGATGCAGATTATTCGTCCCAGGACGACGAAAACACAGACACGGTCAGTCTGCTGTACAATGCTTCCAAGGCGTCGCCAGCCAACATACCCATGGTGGTGATGCAGTGCTCCAGACTGCACTCTCACATCGGCAGCAAGCCGCCCTTCCAGCAGACTTCCTTGCCCATGGGGACTCTTGTGACAGCCTTGTACCAGGAGTCGGATTGGCTCTATGTCCAGACACCGCACGGAGTCGAAGGGTTCATAATAGCCTCCAACTGCGTGCCCATAGGCACCACCAATGACCCTGGCCAGACGTCCAGGAGGCCCTGGGAACCTTGTGACTTCCCGATCGAGATAAACGTGAGGAAGAAATACGAATTCGGAAGACAGCAGGGAGCTTACATTCCCGCCAAACTGCCCACCAACAACAAGCAAGCGGCGCCTTACGTGAACACAGTGAAGATGAAGACCAATTTCTACAGTGACAGATATTTCAGCCACACCTTCAAATCGAAAGATTCCATAAAAACTGCTAAAACTGTGACGGATATTTTACGAAATTCTCCCGAGACTAAAGTGTCCAACCAATGATGATTGCGAATTTAAAGACAATGATTCTAAGTCAGTGTTTCAGTGTCAGTTAAAGCACTTCTCATTTGAAAAGCAGATTTAAAACCTTAGTTTTGCCTTTTGAGTAATTGCATGCATTATAAATCCATCTATAAATAATTATTACATTTTAAGGTTCATGTAACTTCGAATAGTGTTTACCACGCCTTGTATATTGCACTATTTTATTATTAATTCAACAGAAACCTTCACATATGTTAAGTTAATGAATTCCTGATTTGAAATTTAACACAAATCCTGTCAGCATTGTCTCACAGAATTTTTGAATGATCTAAGTTAAAATATACAATTTGGTAATAATTTCCAGTTGTTCCAGCTTTCACGGTCATTTCTTACATTAAAAGTTAAACAGATATATTTCTACGTTCAAAAACTTCCGGAACTTATTCCATTACCGAAGAATGAATACAAATGGAGCCTGTCTATTTGGCGTTGCCTTCAAAGTGTTTCGTTCCCGTGTAACTTATGCATGCATGCCATCGTTCATACAAAGATGTAAATGTGGATTAGAAGCCTCCTGCAGTGCCATCGCCACTGCAAGTTTCTGGAACTTGAAAATCGTTGCCTCTTAAGCAGATTCTTCATCCGAAGAAAAAGTCACATGGGTTGAGATCAGAGAAATGATCTGCTTGTGGAAATACCAGACTGTGATGTTTTGACAGGTAATTTGACATCGGGAGGGATCTGTGAGCCGGAGCCTTAAAGTGATGGAGCATCCACGACTTGGCCTTCCCCCGCGAGGGGAAGTTTTGAATGCTTCTAATGCTCTCCGAACTATCCACGTGCCTTGTACGATTTTGAACCGAATGAGACCTATTCTAACTAGTCGGTCATGTGATACTCTTCGCCAGTTCTGAGGGAAATGGCATAATTCGTTTACATTTGGAGAATACTTTCAAGTTTCAGAACATATTGAACGTAGTTGTCAGTGGCGTAGCGACCAGGGCGCAAGGGGGAGTATAGATTTCGCGGGCCCCACTCTTAGGGGCCGCCCTGAGGACAAAGCATTAGTTCGTTTAAGTCACTTTTTAAATCGAAATATCATGAGGGAACGAAAAAGTAATGCCATGACCAGGGCGCCAGTTACCCTCGCCACACCACTGGTATGCAAAGTTGCCCTACAGGGCGCCAGTTACCCTCTCCACGACACTGGTATGCAAAGTTGCCCTACAGGGCGCCAGTTGCCCCTGTCACGCCACTGGTATGCAAAGTTGTCCTAAGATTAATTGATGGCCTTTTTTCGGAGCAGTAAAATTCTGTCAAATGCTGACAGGATTATTTACCCACCTAATGCTTGTGTAGAGTTCTTTGTGTCGAAGAAGATCAGGGTTTCTCAGTCTTCAGGAACGGTTTCTGGCATATCACACGAATGTTCTCCGGAATAAGAAGTTTCGATGTATTTCTTTCATTTCACGTTCTCCATTTCTTACTGTGAA
>BGPR01006567.1:54129-67384 GCA_013235015.1 Araneus ventricosus | reverse complement strand
GCTCTCCCATGAAAGAATTATAAGTTAATAAAGGAAAAATGAAACATCTTTGCTTATTTATTCCCTTTTTCATAATAAAACATGAAATTGTAAAGTTTGGTTTATAAAAAATAATAGTTTCTCAAGTTCCCATTATTAATTTGAAAATATCTAATATAATTCGTTTAATCGTGCAAAACAACTGATTTTTACATTCGCGCCACCAAAAAAATCTGAAAAGAAAAGTAGTTGATTTAAATAAAATTTCAAACTTTATAGGAGAGGGTCGCCGAATGTGGACATTTTTTAATGTTCAGTTAAGAGAAGTAATATTAATTAAAAGCAAGTGATAGAATTTTTTTGCAGTTTATTTCTATTCAGAAAAATCTAATTAACTTTTTATGATTACACTTTATAGAGGAAAAATAGCTTCAAAAAATTGTATCTATGGTCCATTCAAGAAACCTGTTGCCCAGATTGGACCACCAATGTGACTGGATTTTCTTCAACCCTTCGACTACCAACGGGATGTGCATGTCCCATGTATAGAGTAACAATGGTAGTCTAAGGGTTAAGTGCAAATTAAAGCAAGAAAAAATGCAGGGTGTTCCGAAATTCCACAGACAAACTTCTAGGGCTAATTGTGCTCGTCAAGACAAACAACTTTCGCAATAGGACATGGAGTCGCAAACGCAAACTCTACAGGAGGCTCTTTGCCAGTGAATTAAGGAAAAGAAAAGGATGCAACCGGTAAAGTGCGCAACACAGGTTTAATGGAATCCAAATTCACGACAGCACAACATCGCAAATGCATGAATAATAACACTGAAAGTCGTACGCAACATGACAGATACAATGGCAAGTAGGACGCCATATCAACAACAAACCTTTGAATTATCATAAAGCAAGTGTTCAATGGACTTGCCGTCAAAGCTATGGACGCTTCGCGTGTTGCTATTTGTGTTATTGTGAATTTGTATTCCAATGAACCTGAGTTGCATACTTAATCTTAGTATGAACCCAGGTATGACGTTTTATGCACTGTTTCATTTCCTCTTTTTCCTTCGTTTCCTCACAAATGATACAAACCTTAATTTTCATCTAACATTTGATGGCTTTACTACCCTTTTATTGATTTGTTTGCTTCGGCGTCTTCCACTTCCAATTTATGGGGACTACTAGTGGTGATACAAAGCTATTCCTGCAGTTTAAGATAATAGTTCCATTGATTTAAACAATCAAATTTAGGCAACTGCTTGTGGTTTAGTTTGGCCACTTTTGATCAACAACAACAAAAAAAAATTTAAAAATATATCTAATCTCATTTAAAAACTGTTGTGGTGTAGCAACTGTTCTAGTTCCTTGTATCTTATTAGCTGGAAGAACAGTCTGTGCTTCATTGGATAGTAAGAATGTGTTCTGACATTTCTTTTGTCATTCCAGAATTCCATCTGACGAATGCAAAAAATAACCTTCTTAAGCGGACATTCGTATTCAAGAACGATACTAGTGATTATCCTCTCGATGTAATTTCTAATTTGGTATTGCTTATGTTGAATGTAAATAAATCTATTTTGTTATCTTTTCATCAGTCATTACCACATTCATCACCATCAGACTGTTTTATAAAATGAATACAGCAAACTGCAGCCAAACAAATTTTCTATCCGAGGATATAATAACATATTTTTCTACTTACATTAAAACAGCGCAAGGGTTTTTGTATTTTGTTAAAATAATCAATTGATACCTGAATCTAAACTCTCGTTCTCCAACTGTAACCACGTAGCGCCTTTTCTTAAAAATGATTTCATATATACCCCATTTATGTCGTTTCAAAATAATTTCCCTTTATTATAGCCCAAGTATTTAATAGAATTGAAATTATGATCAAGGTCCAAATTCGACGACTCTCCCCTACATCAAATACTAATTAGATGCATATTGATTTCATTAGACGACTTTCACAACATTGCTGCAATATGAATTTGGATCATAAAAAACAGACAGAATATTATTTAATTTACAGGACGTGAAACTGGCGCATCACCGGTGTGCGTATGTGGGGATACAAAATAATTTTCTCCAACTTTTTATTTCAACCGACTTCTAGAAAACCCTTCGTTCTAAATTTTTATTTTCAACGACTATATATATTTGGCACACTCAGGAAGGTAAATTTAAAGAAAGACAAAAAGAATAATATAAAATCGTCTGAAATCGACGCTAATTTTAATTTAATTAAAACAAAGATTATAATATATAGATAGATGGCTTAATATAATCGTCTGCCAGAAATAAAGAGCAAAAGACGAAAATATAAATTAATTAAAAATGGAATATATATGAAATGGTTATTAAAAAACAAAATATATGTGCCACTACACGTACATAACACGTATTTTTATGCCTTTAAAGGCAATAAATAATAAATTAAAAAACACTTTTAGTAGTGTACTAAAAAGTAGAATAATTATTTTTACTTCCTTTATCGTCTACTTTTTAGCCCTCAATTTGTAACTCTTTATTTTAAATATTACGGAGTCTTGAGATCAATTATTTTCAAAAATTTACAACAAGGTGTCGCCACTTGTATGGAATAAAAATTTAATTCAATGAATGGGTCAACTGATAATCAAATTCTAAAAACACTAAGTAGCGCACTATCATCGAGAATACATAAGTGTACACAATTTCCGAATTCTAGTACATCAGGAAGAGAGTGAAAAATCGATTGAAAACTCTCATCCTTACAAACATGAAACAAGCCAAATAAAAGTGTATAAAAAGTTCCATAAAATTTAAAAAAACGTGTTTTAAATGCAGGTTTTCATTATGAACGAGTTTTCTGTTTTGTTTATATGCGGTAAAGTAGTACTTCCGTCTTAGCCCTAAACTTTCGGTGATAATATTAAGTCAATGGGAACTTCAAAATTTCAAAACTCTGTTTGAAAATATTGATCAATGTTTAAAGTGGAGTTTTCTAATGTTATGGCCTAAGGATACTTTGAAAATATTACATTTCATGTTCCTATTGTTGTAGCTTTCAATGTTTACTTAAAATAAGAGCCTAATTTTGTGAAAAGGTTGTCATAATTATTCTTTATCGCTCTGTTTGGCGCTTTGTGTAGTCAAGAAAGAACCGATTCGAACTTGGCGCTTGATACGGAATCCAATTGAATTTGGCGATCGCTTAAATTGGAGAGTTACTGGAAAACGGAAGTGAACCCTCACCACGGAAGTTCTGTGAAACCAAAATAAACAAATCAGAAAACTCGTCCATACAGAGTATAGTAAAAATATGGTTACTACCGGTAAATGTTTTATACTCGTGTTTAAAATTCAATTTTAATCCATTGGACTATTTACTTTGAAATACATCATAGGATCATTCTCGGAACTATATCTTAGAACATAATGATACACCACTAAACCCTTTATAGAATTATGTGATAGTTCTGTAACAAACCTTGGGGCCGTGATGGCCTAGTGGCAAGGTCCGATCCTGAGGCCGCAGGGCCCCAGGATCGAAACCCGACTCCACCAAAAGATCCGATGCGCATGTAGGCAACCCAAACCCCATCCCTGCCAACCGACCACTGCTCAAAATTACAAAGTCTGTTTCTAGTTCAAGGCGATTCAATTCTATATCGCTTGCATTCTTGACCCTTTCGTATTGCAGCGCTCTGCTAATGCACTATCAATAACTCTCGTGGCACTCCGCAATTTTTAGACGGGGTGGGGGGAGTCGGGTCGGACACCTTTGTTAGAAAGCATACGAGAAAGTTTAGGGTAGACCACTCCCGCTGGTTTCTTATTTTGAAAGTAGGCTTTAGAACTTGTGCGGCTTTCAAATTTACTTTCCACACGAACTTGAGGGGAAAAAAATTCTGTAACTGTTACTCCCTTATTTCTTGTTTCTGCCATTACCAACTTTGATTTCGCGTACCCCTAGGGGTACAAGTTCCACAGTTTGGGAACCTCTGGTCTAGAAATCCGAACCTAACTTCAACATAGACCTATATTGCCCTTATACCATAGACCTATACTCCCTTATTTCTTGTTTCTGCCACTACCAACTTTGATTTCGTGTACCCCTAGGGGTACATGTTCCACAGATTGGGAACCTCTGGTCTAGAAATCCGAACCTAACTTCAACATAGACCTATATTGCCGCTTAACAAGCAACACCACCAATCTCAATCTTTTAGGGTGACCATACATTAGAAATGTGATTGGTATTGTTATTCAGCTAAGAAGAACGGGTGGTGGCAAAAGAAGCATTTCTGAGATATTATTTACTAGATCTGCGAACGAAAATGCTTAAATTTATGCATAAGTTAACCAGCGGGAGTGGCCTCCCCGAAACTTTCTCGCATACGAAAAGTAATGTGGGGTGGGTAAACACCCAGTGGGTAGGTAAATATTATTGGGGTATTTACCCAAGGCCTGGTTATTTTGAGAAAAGAATTATGAATGGTGATTTACAATGAAACATATCAAATTCATGAATTCCTGAAACTTAATATTTTGCAAAAAAAGAATTGCGTATGTTCTCAATTTTTACGCGCGCTGAGGAACTAGAACTTTATTCAACGTTTTTGACTACGGAATCTTACTGCTGATATCACGCAAGATTCACCATACCTTCCATCTGGAGAATGTCAGAACGAACTTTGATTCAGGGGCTGCCATAATTTCCGAAGTGCGGCTCGCTACAATTTCCTGCGTAGACTGCCAAGGTCAAACGCCAACCATACTAACTTTAGTAAAATAAGCGAAACGCTCGCCAACACACAGTCGCAATGTGCATTTAGTACTAAATATGCAATTTAAACACCTGTTTTTTAACCGATTTGAACGAAATTTGGGCACAGATCTATAATTAATGTTAGCATACGTGATACCAAGTTTTATTTATCTAAGCCAAAGGGCTTATGAAATACAAGTATACGATTATACAGACGGACAGACAGTCAACCTGTTCACAGATTTGGCCCAAAATTTTATACGGACCTACATTCATGACGATAAAACTGTGTATAGAATTTTAGCCATCTAGCTTTTCAAGTTTTTGAGTTATAGCGTTCACATGACCTCGGACATACAGACTTCCCGTCGACGGATTTCGTCCAAAAGTTGATAAAAAGCTACAAATTATGTTTAAAGACCACATACCAAATTTCATCCCCGTAGCTCTAATAGTTTTCGAGTTATCGTGTTCACAGACAGACACACAGACATAATTTCAAAATTGTGTTTTTCGGACTCAGGGAGGTCTAAGACGTGGAGATTCGTCAACATCTCGAGTTCGAAATTTTTGACGATTACAATACTTTCTCTTTGTATACTTCGTATACGAGAAAGTAAAAAAGAGTAGTTTATGAGTAAAGGAAATCACCTACGTAATATTCTCATAGGAGGTGTAGTAGCTTTTAGCGTACTTGAGTTTTGCTTCTATCTATATGGTATATTGTTCTTTCTATTAGTTGACGGTCCGGATGGTGTGGATTTTAAAGCAATTAATCCTAGTTGGACGCCTTTCCCTCAAGCTCTTTGGCCAACGATTTTCGATCGACGATTTATTGAAATTTAAAAGACGAAGAAAATAAGCAATTTTTCGCAACCAATAAGATACATTTCTGATTTTATTTTTTTTGACATTTGGTAAAAACCTGTCGTCTCATGTTTTAACCGGATGTGCAAATAATTCAGAAATATTCGTATTTGATTTTCGTATTTTTTTCCTCTTTCAAAAATTGAGATAGGCGTTGTTTAGCGACGATATTGAGCACTGCAAGGAATTTTAACACGATAATGCTTTTAAGCTGGAATTCTTTTTGAAAATTTTGTGACGCAAAAATTGTTAGGTTTAATAGATGCTCTACGGGTCATGTAGATAGACCTAAAGATACCAAATTCGGCAAGCAGTTACTTCTTGCAAAGAAGGAGTTCCCTAAGAAATGGTTTTTAAAAAAATTAATTAATTTTTAATTAATAATTGACCAAAATTTTAAAGTGATTTCTCCATACATTTGGAGCATATTATCGCACAAAAACCATTTTTACACCAGTTTAAAATTTTTAAAAATTAGCTTTTCAGTGATACCCATTTGGTTTCTGTGTAATCTTGATCATTAATTAATTTTAAACACAATTTTGTACCAATGCTTTTCCTTTATATTTCCATTTATTAGCTGTAGTGGGATTTGGCAAAAATAAGTATCCTAAGATAATTTCAAATGCAGAGAGAGCAATAAAAGAATGAGCATCAAAAAATATGACTTTGGGCGGAAGAGATTGCTTGTCTTGGATATATCAAGAATTGCACTCACATAATGATTTCCTTATTATTAAAATATTTGAAAATTACTGCAGAAATGCCATCACTCAGCAAAACACAAACTGTTATTTCCCAATTTTTTTTCATGGATCAAATCAAAATTCCTATATCCTTTAATCATGAAACCAGCTTCCCAGGTTCTAAGGAATGTAATATGACTTCAGCTGAACTGGTTTAATATCAAAATATTACACCCATATTAAATTGAAAAACATTAAATAAAAATAAAAAATTTACTGAACATTTTAAACATCGTACAGAAAATAATCTATAATTATAATTTGTATAAATTTCCTTTATTACGTAGACGTTTTATAATGCATAAAATAACTGCAATTCAACATAAATGAATGCAGATAAGATTTTGTACAGTAGTAATCAAAAAATACTGCAAAGGTAAAATATACATAATATTAAATATGAGAAATCTAAACATAAAAATTAAACAAGAAATTGAATCGAATTTCACATCTTCAGCTAAACGCGTTTTTAACAAATTGAATGTGAAATATTTCAATTTTACTAAAAACTATTATCAGTTTCTGCAAATGATGCGAATTAGCCCTCAAAATGGATACTTATTTTGGTCTAAAAGCTTTCCGCTGTCAGCAACGAGCCATACTTTCGCATATGCAAAATGATCCTTCAAATATTCTTATGGAATTTCTTTTTAAATGTATAAATAACGCTAAAGTTTGAGGCCCTGCTAACAAAATGGGGGGGGACTTCTTGGGGCAATGAAACGACCATCAAATGTCCCAAACTAGTTTATTCGAAATTATAATTCGACCACTCTGCCCATAAAAAGAATCAGATTTTCTCTGGCAGTATAAATAGCAAACATGAAAGGGTGATCGACTATGAACTTTTCATACTCCATTGTCGTAGAACACCCCGTTAACACCTCGTATGTAACAGCTGTAGCTTCGGTGCCTGCTTCATTCACTACAAGAACAGCTTTGTGGTTCACTCCAGAAAGAAAAAGTTCATCGGAATCATTGATGCCATTAAGATGGGCGCCGCTACGAAACACTCGATTCAAGCCCAAGCTTTGAAATGCCTCCTTCAATGATTTTGAGTACTCGAGTTGAAATCTTGGAAGTGCTACTCGTACTTCTGTTGACGACATGCTCTGCTTTACATCTTTAATGAAAGTGGAACTCAAAGAATTTTCTAATTCACTCAAACCATCTTCGGAGTCAGGCAGCAGGATCAGCATGGATATATCCCTTCCTTTATAAGGAAGCTCGAGTGCCTTGTAAGATTCCTGTTTTGTATAAGGAAATGTTTCTGTTATGTGCATCATATCAACTTCACGTGGGCAATTATTCTTACCACCTTTATTGTAGAAATCTTGAAGATAGGTATACTGTTGTTTAAATGGATCCAACCAAAGCCCTTTAAAATATACTGCATTAAGAATTATCAGCACAGCTTCAGGATCCAGAGAATCCAAAGACTTAGGAATCATACTGCTGGTTTTCATTTTGACCCACTCATTTACTAACTCAACAGCTTCAACAGTTTCATTTACAAAATCTGCTTCCCGGAGAAGGGCCTTAAAATTATCTTTCAAGAGTGACTTGTATTCATCTTTTGCTGGGAACTCTTTGTGAATCACTAGAGCGTTAGCACACTCTAGAGTGTAATATGCTCGCTTACCGCCCAATGCATCGAGGGGCTTCTGAAAACAGAATTTGAGTTCTTCATCTTTGATATTCGCAGCTTCACATCCCAGCACTTCTCTCATTTCCTCAGCTGTTTCATTCTGTGCTCCACAAAATAGCATGGCTACAGCGGTAGATAGGCTGAATGGTGAAAAGAAGACATTTGTATTTTCCTTAGCCAAGATTTTGTACAAATTCATTCCGAAGTGATTAGTGGCTTCTGCGACACCTTTAATGGTAGCCTACAACAGAAGGGGGGAAAATCAAATCTAATACTCTAATTCTAATTACTCTAATTACATGCATAGGTACTTTTCCGTTAGCCGGGCGCAAATGTCGCCAATTGTGAACTAGTGAACAGCCAAGTCGCCAAGAGAATGGTTGTAAGAAATTTGGCGGAATTCTACATTATTTGGCGATTTTTCTCTTGCGCCCGGCTAACGGAAAAGTACCCATGCATACACAGCCAACAAAAAGCACAGAAATTTTCTTGACTCAGTTATTGTTTTCAGGGTTTTGTTTTCATTTGCACTTTAACGCAAGCTGTATAATTGTGTTGAATTTTAAAATCTTGCCACAAAATTTCTGGTTTCTTCAATGGTTGGAAAGTTCAACCGGAAAAAAAGCAGTTTTAAATCTTACAAAATCAAGCATTTCTAAAATTTAAATTTAAATTTTGTACCATTTTTTTATTTCAATAGTTTCTGAAAATTTGGCAAAATTTTATTTTAAAGCGGACTATGTGTTTAATTGTTAAAAAGCATTTAACACAGTTAAGTTAATTTGTTTTCTGAGAAATTTTTGAAATACAAATTACAGATACTAATATGTTGAATATAATTGAAAATTGATGAATTTAATTTTCTTATATATCACCTATTTAGAATAACATACAATAAAATCAAACCATAATGCTACAAACATATCCAAAATATCAAAATAAAAACTCTTTCATTCCACTAAAAACATTTTGGCTACATATAGGACATCAGCCAAACTTGACTTTTTTTTTTCAAAGAGATAGATAACTCAAGAAATTCGGTATTACTTTCAACACTTTTAGAATTAGCAGCTGGCAAAAGTTTTGCAAACTTGAACTTCATGATTGACCATAAAAGGTATTTGGGTTAAAATCTAGAAGTTGGAACACATTATTATTAAAACGGCGCCAAGTCGCTAAAGCAAGATGGCTGCTAATGAAGCATAGATTTGCATAAACCGCCATGTTGGCGACGAAATCGAGAGTGTTCCAACTTCTAAATTTTATTTGTTATTAAGTCTAAACAAATTTTTCAACTAGGAATAGATTATAAAACAATATTCTGCTTAAGATTCCGAGTTAAAATTTGACTTGCATCCTTTCTAAATATAATCTCTCCCTTAAATAAAGGTGCTTGTTCTGTTGGACAAGAAATCTTCTAGATTTCAACCAATTTTTATTTTAAACCAGTCTTATCCCGACGGCTGCTTTTTCCATACTGACAGATAATTGCAATTCAATATCATTGCACACACGGCGTGCTACCCGTCTTTTTGGCTCGGAAATTCATTGTACACACTGTGTGCAATCCGTCTCGAATGGGTTAAGAATTAGCAGGTTTTAGTCTGGGGTTTCGCTAACGGAAAAGTATCAGTTTTATAGATAATTTATTCTGCTTCACAGCATCAACCCACTTATGTATTGAAAGAATAAAAAACCAAGGCTCATAAACAAACTGTTTTCCTGTGAAGCCTTTGACAAATTAATGAAATGCAGTTATATAAACCTTTATACTAAAACTAAACTAAAACTAATGTTCAAGATTTATTCAGTAATAAATTTACCTTAGATTCCATTTTTACTCGAAACAAATATATTCGACTTCAAATCAAAAATGAGGAAAACACACTCACAAACTACGTTTTCAAAACATTCTTCTACAGAACTTCTACCACAAAATCAAAATTAGCAACATTACGCGATTTCACAAAAATACGGTTGCCAACATACAGCTTATAAATACAAAAAATATCGTCTGTTACAATTAATTAAAATGAAACCATCAAGTGAACCAAACGATTTTAAAAGCAGCTGAAAGTTTATTTCCTCCGTAAGTTATTAATAATTTTTAAAGAATGACATGGAATTTAATTGAACATTGTGTTGTTTTAGTTTTATTTATGAAGATAAAGCACTCGACGGAATTCCAACTCAAAATCTTCCTATTGTCTACGAATTTATTTTTAATTAAAATCGGTGAAGAAACTCTGCTGTTCATGCTCAAAAAAATTTAAAAAATCCCTTTTCGGCAAGATTGAAGGCGAAGGTAGATTCCTTTACGCTAATGTTACAAAAGTAATGAAATATTACATATTGATCAACACAGACATAGCCAATGACTTTATTGTTTCTACACATTACAATATTTACGCTGTGATTCTGCTTTCATGACATTTAATTTTTTACTATATCAAGGTTTTATCATTCCATTTTTCATTCCAGAAGGTTATGCTAGATTTATTGGTCAGTAAATTGGTGAATTTTTTTTTATATTTCCCAACACATAATCATTCAACACGTTGAAATCATAAAGAAATAAATATCCCAGCAGCTCAAATATCCCCTAGATAACATTAAGCCAGCCTATCTGAAATAGTAGCAAGAAATTGACACGAATGAAGAACGACTCTAGATTAGTTGCGCGAACATTACTTTGTCATATGGTAAAATCACATGAAATGAAACATTTAAACATTACTAGAATGGGCTCATTTTCAACAGGAAATTTATATCTCCATCGACAGTTAAAAGCAAATAGTCAGGCAGAAAACCCCAAAACAATTTTAAAGTTAATGAGATATTTTTCAATATAAAAAAGCATAAAGGGAACTCTTATATATCTATCTTTTTTGGCTATTTTATATTAAATTTATTAAACAAATCTTGGTGCAGCCATGTTTAGTTAAATATGAAATTAAAGTAATCTGTCAAATTAACTATTAAAATTAACTGTTTGATTAATTAAAATTAACTATTTAGTTAATTGTAACGATATCTTCACTAAAACCTTTTTTATGGCTCATTATATATGCCAGCAATCTTAATCTTGTAATGATCTAATAATTATCTTAATTTAAATAAAAGTTGTTGTGTCTGTATGTATGCTCCACATCTCCTAAACCACTCGACTGATTTCAACCAGACTTTGCACACTTTATATTTAAGACAAGAGAAAGTTCACCTTAACTTTTCAAAGCCCCAAAGTTACTTACAAATTCTGTTAATTAAAAATTAAGCAAGGCTTTTTTCCGCTATATCTTTGGAAATCATTATCTCACGAAACTATTTTTACACCTTATTATAATTTAAATAATATTTGCATTTCAGTGACAAAAATTTCATTTCCATACAATTAGTTTCTCTCATTTTTATATGTTTTCAAAATTAATTTTATACTGAATTCGTAAAGATATTCTTTATTGTTCAAGAACAAGAATAATACGAATATATATAGTTGCCAGAATACATTCACACAATTCTGGACTAATACTAAAAGAAAATTTTATAAGTAGACTATTAGCCATTTATATCTTGACCTAATAATGATTGATTTATTTTCAATCTTTAAATTAATGAATAATATAATAAAATATTCATTGAAACCTTTCTTTCTTATATTTTAGTAGTTGTTAACGAAATTTGAAGTACCTATGTAACAAATAATAATTTAGGGAGATAACAGCTGTTTTTAAAAATCGTTTGTTTCAATTGATATTCTCATTTTAATTAAAAACGTTTCAGATCAGAAAAGGAATTTGTGTATTATAATTTTCATACAATAGTAGTTTTTACATTAAAAATATTAGACATGAAAGCATTTTAATCCGGAGCAAAGCCAGGTATATCAGCTTGTTTACCGTACAAAAAGTGGAAGTGAATGCGGTTGATGGGAGCACATAACTTCTAAGCAATTCTGGCTGTCAAAAAACTTTCAGCATAAAAGTAGTTTGTCATGATAAGGTGATAATTCCCCTAATTCAAAATTTTCTTTCTATCTTCAATAGTAACGGAGCTATGGGGAAAAGATAAATTGGGGGGAACTGAACAACGCTTTTCAGCTTATAACTTCTAAGCAATTGTAGCTGTCAAAAAACTTTTAATATAAAAGTTGTTCGTTATGATTATGTGATAATTTCCCTAATTGAAAGTTTCTCTCTATCTGCAATCGTAACAGAGTAATGGGGAAATGATAAATTGAGGGGGATGGGGAAATGAATATCGCTTTTCAGCTCATAACTTCTAAGCAGTTTTAGCTGACAAAAACTTTTAATATAAAAGTTGTTCGTTCTTATAAGGTGATAATTCGCCAAATTGAATTTTTTCCCCTATCTTTATTCATAACAGAACTATGGAGAAATGATAAAATGGGGGAGGGGATTAAAAGTGGCATTTTAGCTCATAACTTCTGAAAAATTATAACTATCAAAAAGTTTCAATACAAAAGTTGTTTATTATAAAGAGGCAATAATTCGCCTATTTTGAGTTTTCATTCCATCTTCAATCGTAAAGGAATTACGGGAAAATGAAATTTTCAGTCCCCCACCATTTCCACCCCCTTTTAGCTGGTTAGCCCATCTACAAACTCGGTCGATATTTTTCACCAAACTTACAACATATCCCTCGCCGATTAAAATCTAATCAAAATTACTCTAGTTATCGTGTTCAGAAGATATCATGGGCAAAGCGTTATATATATACGTCTCTACTTATAATAAGGAAAAGAACATTTCGCCCTCTATTCTCATAAGGATTAGAGCTACAAGAATGAAAGTGGGTGAAAGAGACTGCAAATGACGAGACCTTTCCAACAAGGGGCAACATGCATAGGTTAAAACATACTTTAAGTTAGGGGGAGAGGAGGGGGAGGGTGGGAAAATCACTTTTCAGCTCATAACTTCTAAGCAATTGTAGCTATTGAAAAGGTTTAAATGCAAAAATTGTTCTCTATGATAAAGCAATAATTCGCCTAATTTGAATTTTCTTTCTATTTTCAATTGTAAAGGAATTATGGGAAAATGCAAATTTCTACCCTCCACCATTTCCACCCCCTTTGAGCTGGATAGCACATCTACGAACTCGACCGAGATTTTCACTATCTTTACAACATATCCCATGCTGGTTAACTTTACATCAAAATTACTCCAGTTATCGTGTTCACAAGATAACATGGGAAAAAGCGTTATATATATATATATATATATATATATATATATATATATATATATA
>BGPR01006567.1:833-54029 GCA_013235015.1 Araneus ventricosus | reverse complement strand
ATATATATATATATATATATATATATATATATATATATATATATAAACTATAAGGAATCTAATAGCGGGGCGACAGTAAAAAACAAATAGAAATTGAGTTTGAAAACACTTTCAAAGGTCAATTAAAATTAAACAGAACACTATTTTATAATATTCAGACAATTAACTTCTCTTTTAACTTTCTCCTATACGAAATATACAAAGAGAAAGTATTATAATCGTCAAAAAATTCGAACCCGAGATTTTGACGATTCTCCACGTTTTAGACCTCCCCGAGTCCGAAAACCACAATATTAGAATTATGCCTGTCTGTGAACACGATCACTCGAAAACTATTAGAGCTACGGAGATGAAATTTGGTATGTGATCTTGACACATAATTTGTAGGTTTCTATCAAATTTTGGACAAGTCTGTCTGTCCATGTTTATGTGAACACTATAGCTCAAAAACATGAATAGCTAGGTGGATACAATTTAATACACAGTTTTATCATCATGAATGTAGGTCCGTATCACAGTTTGGACCAAATCCGTCCAATGGTTGATGGTCTGTCGGACTGTATAATCGCATACTTGTAAAAATTATATCTCCTAAACCCTTTGGCTTAGATAAATAAAAATTGGAATGACGGTTGCTAACATTAATTATAGATCTGTGCCCAAATTTCGTTCCAATCGGTTAAAAAAAGGCGTTCAAATTGCACATTCATTTTTTTAAATCCGATTCTCCATGCGCATGCGTTCTGGTAGCAATCTCTGTGCGCGCGGAAGGATTACATCACTTTGTCCTTGAGCCGGCAAGAGTGGAATCCAGCAAAGTGTCATATATGCGTTTTAATCGGTACACATCTCTCTGAATTTGATTCTTTACCTAAATATTTTACAATCACTATAATTCTACAATGAAAAACTTCTGATAGTCATTGGATTCTGGGTTGCAGTAGGTTCGAATTTTTTTATCCACGGGGGGCGGCGAAACAGCACCTTTTCGGGGAAGCATACGAGAAAGTTTAGGGGAGACCACTCCCGCTGGTTTAATATACTCTCCATTAAAACTTCAAATTAAACTCTGCATAAACAAAAGTGGATCTCCAATTGCCCGTAGAGTAGGGAAGCAAGTGATTTTTTTTCTCTTTTTACTCTTCAATCATCATCAATGACTGCCAAGTGTAAATGGTCTTCAGGGCAGGGTATTATTTTTTCACCCCTTCATTATATTTGACTTTAACCAGCGGGAGTGGCCTCCCCAAAACTTTTTCCTATCCGCCCTAACGCGGGTGGGCAAAAAATACACAGAGAGGCAGTAACATGGACGAATCGTTCGCGGCTTTTTTACTTTCTCGTATACAAAGAGAAAGTATCGTAATCGTCAAAAATTTCGAACTCGAGATGTTGACGAATCTCCACGTTTTAGACCTCCCTGAGTCCAGAACACGCAATTTTGGAATTATGTCTGTCTGTGTGTTTGTGGTCACGATAACTCGAAAACTATTAGAGCTACGGGGATGAAATTTGGTATGTGGTCTTTAAACATAATTTGTAGGTTTCTACCAAATTTTGGACAAAATCCGTCTACGGGAAGTCTGTCTGTCTGTATGTCTGAAGTCATGCAAACGCTATAACTCAAAAACTTGAATAGCTAGATGGATAAAATGTGGTACACAGTTTTATCGTCATGAATGTAGGTCCGTATAAAATTTTGGGCCAAATCCGTCAAAGGGTTACTGTCTGTCGGTCTGTATAATTTACTATTGAAACCAATCCTTTATCTCCACGCGCATGCGTACTGGAAGCAATCTTCTGTGCTCGGGAAAGGAGCGAATTACGTCAGTTTGTCCTTGAGACGACAAGAGTGAAACCTAGCAGTGTGCGATAGATATGCGTTTTAATCGGCAGGCATCGCTTTGAATTTGATTCTTTGCCTAGATATTTTTCAATCACTATAATGAAAAACCTTCTGATAGTCATTGGATTCTAGATAACAGTAGGATCGAATTTTTTTAGCCACGAGGGGGAAGGGGAAACCGCACATTTTTGGGGAAGTATACGAGAAAGTTTGGGGGAGAACACTCCCGCTATTTTTACGTCGAAGAAGCAAATGGAACGCCTTTTTTTAACCGATTGAAACGAAATTTGGATATGGATCTACAATTAGAATAAGAAGACCACATACAAATTTTCATTTATCCAAGTCGTTGCGCTTAGGAGTTATAGTGTTTAGAAGCATGCGATTATACAGACCGACAGACAGTCAACGCGTTACCGGATTTGGTCCAAAATTTAACACAAACCTACATTCCTGATGATAAAACTGTGTACCAAATTTTATACACCTATACTCCAAGACAGGCCAAGAAGCTAACAGAGATTACTCTATGCTTCCGGCGCTGCACCGATGAATGACGTAGTTAGTGTTTCTACGCGTTTTGGGGTTACTTTCTATTAGAATTCGCCAAAAACCAGAAGTAGATTTTCTTTGCTTCGTGTGCGTCAACGTTCCGTTCTCAAAGCAAAAAGAGGAAGTTGCTTGGATGGATTTTTTTTTACTATTACATTGTTTTTAAGTACATAATTTGTGCATTATTAATTAAAGGAAGTCTGAGAAATATCAATAGTAGACACTTGACACTATATTTAAAATTGTATACAGCAGAAGATTCTATGCAAAAAAAAAAAAAAAAAAGAATTGATTACACCAACCATGCTTTCATGTTGATATCTTGAAATAAAGGATGCATAATTTTTTTAATAATTAAAGGGAAATTTAATAAAAAAAACTAAAATATTTACAATGAATATTGATCGAATAATAATCGAATTACAACTCAAATTTCAAATTATATATTCAGTAAAAGTTTTTTTCCACTCTTCTAATACGGGGTTTTGAGAAGTTAAGGCATGTACATTGAATGTTTTATATTATACAGCATAACCGAAAGTTTCATATTCTATTTTAACTATTTTTCTTAGCACTCTTATAATATTTTTCATTGTATGCAAATATTTTTTGGATAAACTTGCGCACAAATGAATCCGTTAAATGTAGAGTTTAACATTTAGTTTTTATAGATAAACAGATTGAGTCAAACATATAAAATGCAAAAAATAATATGCTGTGTTATATGCTGCGAACACCAAGAGGGATTATTCGCCAAATGGGAGCTCCGAAGAGTCAGAGAAAAAAAAGTTTTCCCCCCGAATGCTCCCAAGGTCATCTTGGTTCTCGTCATTTCCGACAGAAGGCGGGGAAAAAAAGATTTAAGAAATTAAATAACATACGTTTTGAAAATAGATTTTTATTGCAGAGAATATCGGTTTTTGTTATTTAAAGCAGAATTCTGTTGAAATATGTCAATTACTTTTAAAATACATTAGAATAATTGCGGGACTATTTCACTTGGCGGAAGTATACCATCCATAGCTTCCACTGTATAACATTCTTGAATTGTCTTGGACTATAGCTAATTAAGTTTTTGAGTTATCATGTTCACTTGAACACGGACAGACTTCCCGTGAACGAATTTTGTCCAAAATTTGATAGAAACCAAAAAAGTATGCGTAAAGACCACATACCAAATGTCATACCTGTAGCTTTAATAATTTTCGAGTTATCGTGTTCACAGGCAGACATAATTCCAAAATTGTGCTTTTCGGATTCAGGGAGGTCTAAAACAAGGAGATTCATCAAAATCTCGAGTTCGAATTTTTTGACAATTATAATACTTTCCCTTTGTACAACTTCGTATACAAGAAAGTAAAAAGTGACATAAACACACAAATGTTTAAACTACATGGAGCACGGGGCACCCATACTCCCTGTGCCCCACCCCCGATTGCTACCAGGGCCATCTTATCCAATGGGCTGTAGCCCTGGACCACCATTGATCCGAAAGGCGCCTAAAAATTTACAATACTGATTTTATTTTAATTTTAAACCAAATAATATATTTAAATAATTTCTTTAGGGATTTGGATTAAATTCGGATTGTAACTAGACAGCCATAAATTTGCTAATGCTACATAAACAATTATATATTGTGACAAAATTGTCTTGTGGGTGTATGCGAATGCAATCCAATAAGCAGGATTAAAAAAATAAAGCTCTTTATTTTACAAATATTCTAGGAAAAGAAAAGTAGCACAAGTATTAAACAGCACTAGTAAGAATTCACATCAGAGATCACCAATAAATCTCAACACAGCGCTCAAAGGTTTCTTGTTAGCTCACCAGCTTGCTTGCAGGTCAAATTCCAACTGACTCTTCTTGGCTTGAGAGCTTGCCTTTAATGCTTTTCAACAGGAAGTGACTTCATTATGTAGGAAGTGACGTAATCTCTAGAAAGTCCATGAAACCAGTAGAAATAGGTGGAAAGTTTGAGGTCCTTCTAGAAAATTCCCTTTGTCGCCAACTTTGCCGCCAAATTTATCGCCAAGATTAGCATCTCAGGGAAACGACTTTATAGCTTTGTAACAATATCATTTCAAAAAAAAAAAAAAATTCATGTAGAGACAATCAGGCAGAAAAATCCTAAATTATGAGTGTATTAGAAGTTACATATATTAGGGAAGCTTACTAGTAAAATCCTGTTTTGATAAGAAGCTGATTTGAAAAATTGTTAATTCATAATCCGAGAAAAAGTTACATTTTTTATTTGGGGGTTCTCGTGTTGTTTCAAAACGGGACGTTAATCTAACCTATACCTAGACACTAACCTTATGGCCTAAACTGTCACCGTTTAGAATTTAATGGGGGTGTAACGGATATAAGTGGGAACCCTGTATAAAGTAGGTATTTTGGTTGTGCCCCACACACTCAAATTCCCAGTTACGGTTCTGATGGGCGCCAAATTACTCTACCCCAGAGCGCTAAAATTCGATAACACTGCCCCGATTGCTACACCATGCCGCACTGCAATGCGCTACTACTAGCTTAAATCTATACTTATAAAAGGCAATATTTGCGTGTGTGTGCGATGTCCAGACGAATCTATCGCACTTACAGCCATGAAATTTGGCACAGAGGTAGTCGTAATAGGGACTCAATGCACCTCGAAGCCGGAATTTTAAAATTCAATCTAGATAACTTTTCATTTAATATTTTGTGTTGTTTTGGGTCGTTTACGGCTGTAATATCTTTTCTAATGATCGTTGAAAAACATTCAACGCACCATCGGATGGAACAAACAATTTTCGTTCTAATGAAGTTTGTTTTGAATTTCCAACATAATTTACTGAATTTTGAGAGATTTTTAAATAATAATCACTTTTATGGTTATTTTTTAAAAGGATTTCATCAAATTCTCGCATCTGACGTTCTAACTACTCTATAATTTAAATTTTTTTTCCCCAGCTTATAATTGGAACGTTTCTGTTGGATTTAAAAACACGAACGGTTAAAATATCTCATTCCGTTTCTTATAAATTAATTTTTCCCTGATCACTTCAGTTTTCTTGCTAGTGAGATATAACAGCGAGAGTTTCTCCGGATGATCCCAGAATGCATTGTTGCTTCCTCGTAAGGAAGAGTGACGTAATATGCTTTCATTCCCACCATGCATTTTTACAATCCGATTTATTCCGGTGACGACATTACATTCGCGTCATTGTCGAGAGGAGAAATAAGCGGCAGAAACAATAATGTGTATCTTTTGTCTTGATTTTGTTCTCAAAAGTTTTTCGTGTCATTGTGGGCATTTTTTCCCCCATTTTGTCGAAGTCCTGATTCCACGGGCAATGCCGTGCGCGTACAGCTAGTATGTTATAATTCATCATTTATTTCCAAAGCAGTTTTGTAATGCCACCAACCATTCAAACAACATCATGTTGGCATATGATGATAATCCGAGTTTTAAAACAGTGTACTTTTTTTTTCTAAAAAATAAATCATTTCAATATGATTCCTTTGCAATGAAACTCAATTCCTCCTCACCCTTGAGTCAAACTTCATGTGTCTTGCTTTCCCACCAATCGTTCTTTGAATTCTTAATTCAAAGAACTCATTTATTTCTTGAGATATTTATTGAAAATATTCCTTAAGTACTCAGATAGCGCTTGTAGTTTTATAAGTAATGTACCTCAATGTTATACGATTTTTTAACACGCAATCAAAATCATTACACACGCAATTTGAAACCTCAAAACTGAAATAAAAATCATCACGTAATTTGTATTATAACAAAAAGTCCTGCTAACATGCAAATATATTTAACTCTTTAACAACGACACTGTTTTCCTCGCCATTCAATGATAAGCATCTGATTGCCCGAACCGTCATTACAGGGTTAAAATAAATCAATTGCTGTATCAATAGCTCGTCTCCACAACAGAATTGACAGAGTGCAAAAGGTTAATAAAGAACACATCTTACATTAGATAAAAAGGTTTAATGGAACAGGCGTCAATCAACGGTTCATATGTTAATCTCAATAAATGAAACATACAGGGATGAGATTGGCAAATAAACGAAAAGACTGAAATCATACGCGAGCAAAAAATTTGTACCATTATTTATACGCGAAGGATGTTTTAAGAGGTAAAACATCAGAACATGCAACATGATGAAAATATTGCACTATAATAATTAATTATTTAGAATTAAGTACGTATAAGAAAAAGAATATTTAACTATTATTAAATTAAAAAAAAACATCAGAACATGCAACATGATGAAAATATTGCACTATAATAATTATTTAGAATTATGTACTTATAAGAAAAAGAATATTTAACTATTGCTAAATTTAAAAAAAAACAAAAAACATCAGGACATGCAACATGATGAAAATATTGCACTATAATAATTAATTATTTAGAATTAAGTACGTATAAGAAAAAGAATTTTTAACTATTACCAGAATTTTCTTTCAAAAATGGAAGATAGAAAGGTTTCTTTTCTTTGTGCAAAAGTCGAATTTTCGGAAGAAAAAGCAAATTTTTGCGGCGGGGGGAAAAAAAAAGTGAGATTTCTCTAAAATAACAAAAAAGTGGAAATCCACCAAAAAGCAGAAGAATCTCATCCCTGAACATAAGTAGCGAAAACCATCAATGCATTGAAAGTCAAGTTAACTCCTTGCCCCTACGATTTTATTTCACGTCCTAATTAGATGCCACCAACCATGTGGGAGAATATTTAATTCAATCTATTTAAGATGGTGAAGGGTAATTAAGACATTTAAGCATGTCCAAGTGATTTTTGTATTTAAAATTAATTGTTACATTGACTTAATTCTAGATTTAAATAGCAAAAATGCTGTAATTAGATGCAAGTGTCAGAGTCGTCATTGTATAAATCACAACTTTATACATTGTATATTGCAACTACTATTGTAAATGTCAATAAACAAAGATAGATAGATAATTAGACATAAATGTCTAACAGTTTTTGAAAATTGATGATTAAGTAGTTAGTATTTATTATGTCACATTCCTCATCATTTCAGTCAGGGTAAAATGAAAATATTTGAAACAATTTAATGGACTGGAAATTTTAAAAACAAATGTACCAAAAGGCTTCTTCAAATTCAAACCCGATTCCCCATGTTAATTACTCCTTAACCCATTGCGGTGCAAGGCATTAAATTTTTTGAAATATGATGAGAAAACATCATGAATGGGTTTAGTTTATTGTCTAGACATAGAATCTACAAATTAAAAAAAAAAAAAAACTTACTTCAATCCGAGGAGGGTCGTCCCCTTTTGGGGTCACCCCCTCATATGAGAACCCCCTTAGAAACAGCCACCTTGATACTCAAAAAATATTGTTGAATCGTACAGAAAATCATAAATTAAAACTTCAAGAATATTGGAGGAATTGCTAAAATTGTAAACGTCCAGAACTGAAAAAATTTCTTAAGGAATTTTCCAAACTTTATCTCTAATAATTCCTATTTCGAAACGAAATTTCATAAGGCTGCTATATACATTCTAAAAGGAGTACTATTAGCCCTATCCTAAACCTATTATTTTCCATTTATAGTTAATTTAACGATTGAGAAGCGAGTGCAATTAGGTATGCCATCAGCTGGCACACTGCGCCACAGAGGGTTAAAAAAAAAATCAGGAGATATTTGTAAAAACTCAAATGTGCCAGCTAAAATTGTATTGATGAAACCTGCCAAAACCCATAATTTAACAAAAAATTAGAAGCAAACTAAAGTTGTGCTAAAAAGAGTAGAATTTTTTAATGTAATAATTTTTTTTACTTTTATACCATACGAGTGGAAGATTACCAATGTAACGATAAAAGCGAGTAACCTGTGAGTTCATGCAGGGTATGATTAATCACAGGTAGAGTGATGGCTGTGGCATAAGAACCCAGCTATTATCAACATCTTACTTCACACCATCTTTGACACTACACTCACTTCGTTCAGAAGGGTTAACATCATGTTGACACAGTGCAAACAACACAGAATAAAAACACAAGTTTAGAACGATAACATATTTAACCCTCTAAGCGTTTTAAATGTATTTTTCCGTTCCTGATATTGAGTTCTAAAGCAGGTATTCATGTTCGTATGTATAATTTCTTAAACTAACATGGATAAAATATTCTTAAGATTTCTAAGACTTTATTAAACGCAATAAAGATTTAATTATTCACATCGAAAGCAAATTTTTAAGACTTTAAAGGTAGTACATGAAAATAGCTAACCGCTCACAGGGTTAATAGAACAACAATTAAGTTAAAAATATAAATTATACCACTACATGATATGACCACGTGCACGGTGAGATGATAAAAAAAAAAATGAGAGTATGATCAGGTGGAACATCACCCTTAAATACTGCAACAGCTCCCTCGCCATTGATTAACAGATGACATCACCAAAAAGGTGGGGTACACACGCAAGCTAATACAGCTAATAACACAGCTGGAGATGATGCCACACTTTTCAGTTTTTTAAAATTTATAATTGATTATTATAAAAATTTTAGAAGCAGGAAATCATTTTCTCAAATTCACTATTTAGTGGTATCATTAGAATGGAATCAATATGTGAATAATTAATTAATCGATTAAGTTCTAAAAAAAACTAAAATAGTGTACTGTCAACAATACAAGAATTTACAAGAGTATACAAGAGTTTAACCGAACTATCCGGCTAACTCACAGGAGGTGAATGAACAGTTAAAATAAAGCTGGACAATAATTAAAATTAAATTAAATTAATTTTTCTCATACTTTCCACATAAAATAATTCTGGATTAACTAAGATTACATAAACTGGCAAGTTACATCATCCAACTCACTACACCATGGCGAGATTCAGATTCGACCAACCTGTCCCAGTGAGAGGGAAAAAGAGGCACCCTTCTCTCAAGAGCAGTCAAGAGATTCTTTTCATCCTCCTTCTACCTGATAGCGAAAAGTCCTTGCAGTGCCATCTCTTGGTAGGAGAGTGAGTCAAAAACTATCATGGTGCCATCTCTTGGTAAGAGGGCGAGATAAAATGTGATTGTCACAAGAGTAAAAAATGTAAAAGCTCTAGCACATCAGGGAGTGAATGAAAAAATCAAATACAAAATTCATCTTACAAACTTGAAACCAAGTTAAATAAAAGTGCAGTACAATAAAATCAAACGAGATGATGTTTATGATTCCAAAATAGTTATGATTAACCTTTAAATGCCCAATGTTGCCTTTGAGCAACATACCCAATTTTGTCTTCTAAAATCTTGAGAATAAGACTAATGCCTGCTGTTGACAATAGGATACATATTGAGAATTTTATTAAGCCAGTTTACAACACATAGATGGCAGCCTGAGTGCTGAAAAAAGTAAATAAAAATAAATGGATTTTTTCCACTTGCGGCTGCATCTTCTTTCCTTTGTTTGTATGCTAGAGAATACCATATTTTATTCTACAATGTTGAAAGAAACTCCTTATCCATATTATTAGTTCTTAAAATTCATCTGTGGTTAATATTATAGAATTTTATCAAGGAAATTTTTTTTCTCAACTAAAGCTCAATGCTGCCAAATGGTAACAAACTGTTTCTTAGCTGTAAATGATACTTCAAACAAAATAGGATTTTTCTAATATTTTATATAAGAAATGAAAGTCAAAAAACATTTTTAAATCATTTTTTTAAAATTGGGTATTTAAGTGTTATCTTTGAAACATATTTTAAATTTTAATACTTGATTTTACTATATATGTAGATAGATAGCTCTGTCATCGAGTTTAAAAATTATTTCAATATTTTCTGCTAATTTTTTATACAGTTTTATGTACATATGAAAATCAAAAGATACATCAAGAAAAATATTTTATCCAACATAAAATGGTTTACATACAATGAAATGAACACGAAAATGAAATTCAAGGATCACAGAAGCAGAGAGAGAAATCTTTATATCTGAAGTCGGTGCATAAATCGATCTTGTAGCTACTTCCACCTGTTGCTAGAACCTATTGAAACAAAATAATATTCACATCAAACGTCAATCCAATAAGGGGAAAAAAAAACCATCTCATCTTTCTTTTTTCTGTGAAGAATTATAAAAGTTTTAATTATTGATTTTTTAGTAACTGACATCCTGAAAGTGATATGCAGGAACTACGAGGAAAGATAAAAAAAAAAAGTTAACAAGGATAATAAAATAATATTATAAAAATTATTTATTATAATAATTAATTTTATTAATTTAATAATTAATTACGACAGTGACGTGAAAACAGTTGCCGAGAACTGGCTGAATGGGCAAGGACTTGATTTCTACCAAGCCGGGTGAAACAAGTTGGTCCTGCGTTCAAATAAATGCCTAAATAGATTTGGTGATTGTGTTAAAAAGTGTTCGGCAAGTACGCCTCTTAATTCCCTATTGTATTTTCTGTCTAATGTTAAGAAATAATTTTTTATTACCCTTGTAAAGTTTTTTACATCCATCCTCATACGAATGACACAGATATCAGAAAAACAAACAATCTCTATTAAAAATGGATGATTCATAATTTTTTTTAAACAAGTTTTAAAAACACTAGCGCTATATATGTCCCTGTTCTAACTTTCAAAATTCATAAAATGACCCAGAAAATTTTGAAAAGGAAATGAATAGAATCATGTGTACATAAACTACTGATAGAAATCGGTCATTGTAAATAAGAGCATATTATACTAGTAGTATGATGCAGTGATGGTTTTTACCTACTGTAATTCCTTACAACAGTTATCAAACCACAAACTTTTTAGCTGGATTTTTGAACCGTCAATGCCATATGTGTTGAGTGGTTGTGGGAAAGACAATATTTTAAACGAGAATGGTTTTTGCTGGAGACAAAAACTGAAGCTTAACGGCCAAAGAAAGATTCAGATGCAATGATATTTTTCAATACAGAAATTCAGTTTTTCTCCCCCACACAAATGTTTAAAAAGAGCACATGAAAGAAAATGTGGTTTCCAAAACCTTACAGAATTTCAATCTTACTTAATTTTTTAAAAACACAACATGAATTACTTAACTACGAGTAAAAAACAGCATGCACAAGGTGCTTCAAACATGATTGGGATTGGTTTGTGTCAGGGTATAAATGATTTAAATCAGTGATTTTAATCATAATTTAAATCAATTGATTTTTTAAAAATATCTCCGATCGAAATTATTTTTTTTAAACTCTGGAAATCCCCTTTGAAAATCTAAATCTAACTAGTGCTGCCTTTTTCTTAGTCAGTACAACCTTCTTTATTTTTGTCCCTAGGGTGTATCCTCACTTGACCATTCTTATCTACTAGAAGATTTGTGCCCGTCTAAGACGGGTTTTCGGCTTGCCAACAATATTTCAGATCTGATTGTCTCAGATTTATTAATAAAAATCTTATAAGTAATAAAAAAAAATAGAGTAAAGGGAGTCTTTCAGTAAAAAAACGCAAAGGGATTCACATCTGCAGGGGTTGAAAGAATGTTTTCAACCTTTGGTTTTGTACACAGTAAATTAAGAAATCAATTAGGGGTGGAAAAGACTGCCAAAATGGCATTTCTGTTCATATCTTCAAATAAATAAATAATATTATTGTTATTGCATGTGATTAACATTTCTATAAATCTTTATTTCTTATTTCTAAAATCTTTGTTTCAAAATTTGTAAAGTAAGTCATTATATGATCTGTCAATTCAATTCTGCTACACTCCCGAAGTTATCCAGTTGGGACAAAATACTTTAGAATAGTTATTTTATTTCGTTATTTGCATGCCAAACAAAGAAATATTTTATTTAGATTTATATTATCAACAACTAGGTATTTACCAGCTCTCTATATATCAAGTAGTTAAACCTAACTAAAAAATCTGATTTAATTTGTTTTTTTAAAAAAAATCTGATTTTGATAGCAAAAGTCTGATTTAAATTTTAAAAAATCAGATTTAAATAAAAAAAAATATGATTTTTTAATTAAAAAAAAAATCATGATTTTTTCACACCCTGGTTTGTGTGTTAACAAATAGACAAAAATATAGAGTTTTTAATAGGTTATCTGCGGAACACGATATTTTTAATATGTCATTTCGTGTTTTTGGGATTAAATGTTTACAACTTTTAAATTCATAGTGTGCTTTTAATAGTATTGTGTATTTAAAATTTATTCATTTTAATTCTTAAATCCTAAATGTGTTTTTATGCTATTAAGATGACTGTATATGGCTTTTAATATCAAAATTATTCATGCATATGTAAAAATTTTTTTATGGTTTAGTAATTATAACTTTTATATTCTCACCAGATTTTTAATGTTTCTATGATGACTGTATACAACCTTTGATGATCCAATAGGTTTTTATAATATCTTTAGCATTCATTGATTGCGGCTTTTGTTCTCTATGTGTTTGATGCTCATTTTGTTTCTGCACTCTACGTCTGGAGTTCTCTCTGCAGTGTGCGTTTCTTTTAAATAAATAAACAAGCTGCATCATGCCACCGCGGGAAAGTGCAGACACAACCTTCACCCTCCCTCCTGCTTGGGATAAAACATGTTCTGTCTGGGAACTTCTAGATTGATGAGCGTGGATTGTGATAAAATTCTTTGTCAGAGAGAGTGTCCATTCCTCTGGATATTCAACACAGACAACAACAGCATGGGGAAGAATGGCTCTCGCACATTTGTGTTTGAGTGGTGCAAGTGCTGCAGACAGTGCGTGGGAAATGAACATCCGGCACTGAGCCAAACAACAGACTTTGTAGGAGTAGATATGCTGCCAACCAAAAGCCTTTTTTGAAGGCTTTCAGAACATTGGTAAAAATGAGTCGACTCCACTGGGGAGTACATTGAAGACCGACAAGTGCAAATTAGTGTTTGACAATTATTGGTTTAATAAAAGAAAAAATAGACCCAGTCATATTTAAATCACCTTGTGATAAAATATAATTTTTTCATTTATTAAAAAATGGTATATAGTAATATTTAATTTTTTTCATTTATCAAAACATACTATTTACATATACGTATACAGGGTGTCTATTCTTATCGGGGCCCAATAGCTAATTTATAAACCATTAGAGATAGGTATATAGTTCCAATTGGAAAAAAATGTTTTAAATGAAGAGAAGAGTTATAATTTATGCTGTTTGAATCAATAAGTATATTTCTGAAAAAACTACTAATTCTAACTTTTTATACGGTCCCCCAGTCCTATCAGTCATATTTAGTAAAATATTCTTCACACATTAACATTTTAAACAAAAAACAGTTTCACCCTTCCACAACTAAAACTGAGCAAGTTATAGAGCTTTGAATTTCATGATTTTTGACCAAACAGCTGCCTCGTCGAGCAAGTGCCCCGCATTGATTGGTCGATCGTCTTCAAGACGGCTATTGAAATGGTGTAAAGAATCTAAGTCATCGATATTCAAAGCTCCATAACTCGGCCAATTTTAGTCGCAGAAGAGTGGAACTTTTTTTTGTTTAAAATGTTAGAATGTCAAGAATATTTTACTACACATGATTGATAGAACCAGGGGACTGTATAAAAAATTAGATTTTGTAACTTTTTCGGGAATATATTAATTCACTCAAAAAAACATATTGCAATTCTTCCCATCATTTTCCAATTGGAACTACAGTAAAAGCTTAACTAACCACCATGCTCGGGAAACGCCGATTTCCGGATACCTGAAAAGGTCGGATAATTGAGTGACAGGAAAAATGGGGTGGGAGATAGATTGTGGCTTTTTTTTGGTTGTCGATTTCGCTTTTAGGTCTTGTTTTTCGGTGAAAGATGAGGAACTTTTTTTTTGGGGGGGTCTCATTTTGCTTTTGAACCCCCCATAAAACAAGTCTGTGTACGTCACTGTACTGTATATTGCTTTTTTTTTTCTTCTACGCCCCTCCGTGCAGAGCGGACGTTGCATTCCAGAAATAAACTGTCCGTGTGAATGGAACAGCGCAGGCGCACGCATGATAAATTTTGGCGTGAGGATGTAAAATTTTTAGAAAAAATCATTTTTTTATTTTTCCGGTTAGTTGAGCTTTCCGGATACTTGAATGCCGAATAATCGAGAATTTACTGTATATGCCTATCTCTACTGGTTTAGAAATTAGCTATTGGGCCACGGCAAGAGTAGACACCCTGCATATAAATCTTGCAAGTTGCTAACATGTAATAGGAATTACCTGCTGTGTAGGGCTGGAGTTGATTCCAAGACAAAACACACTGGATGCAGAAGTAGGGACTTCAGTCTGTAACTTACCATCCAAGCTCCAGTGGCTGACAAAAGGCTCAGATCCACCAGATATGATCTAATCGTAGAAGAATATGACACATGAAGAATTGTAGAAGAATATGATACATGAAATTATAAGTATTTTTTAAAAGCAATATTAGCCTCATTATTTCATGTTCTTTTGAGAATGTATCCCCATCTATAAGAACTCACCATGTCTTCGTGGAAGGCGACAACATTCGAGGTAACTTGAGGCTTCAGAAGTTGAGTGGATGGTGCGAGTGAGCGAAGATGCCACACGCACAGATGGGGACCTCCTCCACACACCTGTTTAGAAGATTGCAATGTTAATCTAGGCATACATCATAAAGGATAAGCAAAAATTTGGCAACTTCTATAATTTAAAAGCTTACATAGCCGAGTACCACAAACTGTATTCCATTCAATATGGGTTTCAATGAAATTCAGTTTCTTGCAGTTGCCATGTCTCGACACAACTTTCATATAGTTCATTTTTAACAACCGACTGTATTTTTTATTACTTTATGTAGTATGGAGGTCTAACTCCCATGTGAGAGGTATGCAGTTTCAAAGTCAGATGAGAACACAGTTGGTTTGTTTTTCAAATATTTAATGGAACACTTGGGAGGACGGCACAAAACATAAAAGAAAAGAGATAAAGTAAAAGAATTAAGAGTGTGGTTACTGCCCTTTTATATCAAATTAAGATAGTCAATCATCATGGCAGTTCAGGCATTGCGTTCCATCTCTCAATCACACACAGTCTGTTCTTCGCAAAGTTCTGGCGCTAGCAAGAGAAGAGATCCATCGTGTCACGTGACGTGTTCTCGTAGAGCGTTGCCAATCGTTGGTTCTAAACTACAGCTCCAGACGGTATTCTTGACATTGTGTGGGCGGAATACCACATTTATATAATCAAATATTTAGGAGAAGTGAGTACAGTCAGTTAATTGAAAAATTTGTTGAAACACACAATTTATACACTCTTTCTTAATATGCTAGAGCTACCAAAAAAACAACCTATTTTGAGTGAAACTGTTTTCAAATCTAGATTTTCCACAGATGCATTAGGCATACTGAAGAAACATCATTCTACTAATGATGTTCAAAGTAATTTGCAAAGCGGTAAATAATACATATTTAAATCTAAGAAGCCTTTTATTTATTTTTAAATCTTAAGTTTTCTGAATATACAGTGGAATCTCTTCGAACGGCCATCCCTACATAGCAGCCAATTTTGCGGCACATAGACCTAATGTTAAAATAACCCCTAGCAACGGCCACTCAACCCCTCTGAACGGCCGCCGAGTGGGTTCGCCCATCCCATTTAACAAACACATTGGCTAGAGATTTACTTTTTAAACTGAAAAACGAACTTGAAAAAATGGTTTTTTCCCGAGAAGGGTAAAAACTTAAAACAGTCACAAATTGTATCTTTTTTTCAAAAAATTTAAAAAATTATCAAATAAAGTACTATTTTCTCTTTAGATAAGTCTCAAACTTCATTTTAAATAAGAAATATGTGTCAGACTTGTTTATATTATGCATTATAGCAATTATCTTGTAATTGTAACGAAACCCTTCAGAGCGGCCAATTTTTCTCGGAATGGAGGGGTGGCCGCTCAGAGAGGTTTCACTGTATACAGATTTTGTCCAAAGAAAAGTGGAGAGAAAAAAAGACCCATTATGAGAGTAGTCACGAAATACTGAAGGATTCAAGGCAAGTATTTGTATTTTAGATTTTCTTAAATTTAAATATACAGGCGTAGCCAGTACAAGAAAAAAAACCTAGCCTGTTACACAGCTTTTGTGGAAGGCCTCTTTATGATAATAATATGTTGGCTTCTCGATTGACATTCATAAGACTTCTTTTAAAACAAAACATTTATTAAGCACAACCATTACACTTTGTAACTGCGTACAACGTAACTTCATTCAAACGTACCATACTCATCTCTTCTCGTAATCGTCTCTCTCTCTCTCTCTCGACTATTTCTAAAAATCAAATTCAAACTAGCGCAACATCTTACTGTTGCCACTTATCTGATGTCATGCACTGATATACAATAAATATGTTGCAGTCATGCTTTTGTCAGGCACAAGATTCAACACGCTTACAAATATAAAACACTTCCAAACAAAAAAGAATATTTTAATTATAAATGTTTAGTACACTTTCAAATAAGAATAATTCTTATCAGAATCAAGTTGAAATCACAAACTTTTCACACAACAAAAAGAATATTGCAGTGTATGATCTCAAACAATGGTGAGGTGACCAACCAGTCTCCTTTAGGGGGGAGAGTTCTCCTTTTGTAAGTTCTGTGCTTCCTCGAAAAATGTACAATAAATGAAGTTACAAATGTTTTTGTATTCATCATATCATCATGTATTCTGTATTATGGTTACAATGAATTAAATTTTTCTCTTATTTATGATATTTTCAGCTTCAATTTATTTGTTTGCTCCTTTTGTTGGAGGTTAAAAGTTGGCCACCTTAACAATGGACTGACATTAAGCGATGTCCTCAAAATCAGCTTTTCTGGCCTTAGTGTCACTTTTAATGTCACAAACAAAAGACATGAAACAAACTAGTCAATGAAAGAACTTCGAATTAGTATGACAAGTAAGATAGTGCTTTTCTTAGAAGGGGGGAGGGGGATATTTTTGCAGACTTATCAATTAAAATAATAATTAAATTAGTAAATAATGAAATAGCTAATTATTTTTTCAAGAGTTGTATAATGTGCAATTAGGGTGTTTTCAACAGTGGCATTTTCCCCGTGTCAGTCTTAGGTAGAGGAGTCTCAATCAAGTTTAAATAACCTGTACCAAAATCTCCAGTTTAGTGCATGAAAATGTAATAATCCTTTTAAATGATAATTTAAACACTAAAATTGTATTTCAAGGCAGCCGATATCTTGCTAGACATAGGAAAAATATGGAGCTTATATGATCTAAAGAGAGATTGCTTTGATATTTATATTTTACAAAACAATAAATAAATCACGCATTCAGCACTTTTACAAACTATCATTCGATCCACAAATATGACTTTATCCAACAGTGTATAAATTACAACATTACATTTTTGCTATTCACATATAAAAACTAAGGAAAGCCACTTTATTATTAATGTTTATATGACAAAATATAAACTTTCTTTTAATAAAAGATGCCAATTTCAGTTCGATAATTTTGTATGCCTATGCACAATTTTTTTTTCAAATAAAAAATAGGATTTTTAAGTGAATCATAAATCACACATTCAGCACTTTCACATACTATCACTCAATCCCCAAATATGACTTTATCCAATAGTGCATCAGTTAATTGATAATTTACACTTAAGCAACAAAGTTTGAATAAAAAAGAATTAAGCTGAAATCATCCTGCAGATTGGATAATCCTATTAAAGATCATACAGTCAAAAACATTAGAATTTGTATGTGCTCGATTTGGTAACATAAAATCCTTCGTTATATTTAAAAGTCAAATGTTTCAACTATTATTGTAACATTGTTTAATCTTTTCTTAAATTGTTTCTTCAGCAAGTTTCAGCTCTTGAATGCTTTATTCAAATCAATTACTTGCATGCATTTTTTTTTTTTATTTTTACACAATAAACAAATAAATTTGAAAAATCAAGATAAATAAGCATAAATCAGTAACACCAGCTTAATAGGTACGACTGTAATAATTGGCAAACCTACGATCTAAAAGTACTCAAATATAGGAAACATATTAATACTTAATATGTAAGTCTATGGTGAACAAGCATTTACATCAAATGAGCAATTTTGTGTGCAAATTATAGTTTAGGATGCAGTGGCGAATCCCGGGGGGGGGGGGGGGGATTTGGGGGGCTGCAGCCCCCAGAACTAAACCAAAATTCTTGATTTTTTTTTCAAATCACTACACATGTTTGTTCTCAATCTCTTTTTTTAAAAAAATGAAGCAACATTGCTTACTATCTTGGCAAGATCAAAATTTTTTCCATTTTTGAAATCATTCAACTCTTACTTGTAGCGTTAACATGGTCAATTTTTTGGCTAGTTATTTTATTGTGCTTTTATTAAAATTACTGAAAGTATTGTAGTGTCCTTTGTGATTCTTATTGTCCAAGAGTAAAGGTAAAGTGTTTTCACTTACCTAAGCCATGAGGTCATGATGATACAAAATTTCCATGGCCCCCCCCCCGACCAAAATCCTGGATTTGCCACTGTTAGGATGGGTTAATAATTCATGGTTCCCAGTTAATCCACAGATTCTTAAAAATGCAGAATTTAAGTTATTGTACATTAAACACATAAATAACCAGCGGGAGTGGCCTCCCCAAAACTTTCTCATATACTTCTCAAAAATTTGTCATTTCCACATCCCCTGCGTGGATAAAAAATTAGAACCTACTGTAATCCAGAATGCAATGACTATCAGAAGGTTTATCATTGTAGATTATAGCGATTGTAAAATATTTAGGTGAAGAATCAAATTCAAAGAGATGCGTATGTATTAAAATTCAGCAATATTTATTTTCTATCACACTCTAGCAAGCTCCACTAATGCAAGGGAGTGCACCAGCGAAAAGAAAACAGGAGAAAATGACCTCGTTCACTATCGCTGAACAGCTTGCGCATGCGCAGAGGTTATTTCCACTATGCAAGTAAACAAATTGAATATGCAATTTGAATGCCTTTTTTTTTAACCGATTGAAACAAAATTTGGGCACACAGCTATAATTAATGTTAGCAACCGCCATACCAATTTTTATTTAACTAAGCCAAAGGGTTTAGGAAATATAATTTTTACAAGTATGCCATTATACAGTCCGACAGACAGTCAACCCTTTGACGAATTTTGCCCAAACTTTTATTCGGACCTACATTCCTGAAGATAAAACTGCATACTAAATTGTATTCATCTAACTATTTAAGTTTTTGACTTATAGTGTTCACATAAACATGGACAGACAGACTTCCCATAGACGGATTTTGTCCAAAATTTGATAGAAACCTACAAATTATGTGTAAAGATCACATACCAAATTTCATCCCCGTAGCTCTAATAGTTTTCGAGTTATCGTGTTCACAGACAGACATAATTCCAAAATAGTTTTTTCGGACTCAGGGAGGTCTAAAACAAGGAGATTCATCAAAATCTCGAGTTTGAATTTTTTGACGATTTCAACACTTTGTATACTTCATACACGAGAAAATAAAAAACAGGATTTCTGTGACCTAATGACTAAGTGTTAAAATATCTCGCCATAATAATTCGTGAAGCAACTAAATTATTTAAAAGCTTGGCATTAGAAGCACGGCAATATTTAAATGCTTTAATACCACACAACTGCATTTAAAATAATACTTTTTAGGCATACGTACCAGCCAATCATCTGAAGAGTCTAATGCAAGGCATCCAATCCATTTTCCAAATTCAGGTCTATTTGCAATCTACGGAAAATAATATATTGAGAAAAGAGTAAAATTACTGGCTCTCAAGCACTTCAAAATGTTTTTAATTTATTAAAAGATTATATCTTAATTTTGTAAATTTATTGATGAATGGATTTATCTAGTCATTTTACATTTTTCTTTTGGAAGTAATTTTCTCAGGTTAAAGATTATCTCAATTAAATCATTCAGTTTGAATATCTGAATAGTAAAAACTAAGATTGTATATAAACTCCCAGAAATTTTTATTTCAAAAAATTAACACAGTTTATTTCCAAACATGAAAAAGATCAAAGGAGTTATTTTTTTTTAAGAAGATTGTTTTCCATTTGTGTAGGTTTTTAAAAGGTATTTCAAAGTATATAAGAAGGATAAATTAATAATAGAAGTCTAACACATCATTCGGATACAATATAATCATGCCAAACATCATTTAATTGGCTGGGGGATTTTAAAAAAAGATATATATATATATTTAATATTTTAACAATTCTCAATTCTTGAATGAAACTGATGGCAAATAAGCTATGATTTTATATAAAACCGGATAGCCATTGGATCATACCAAACTGTTATGTTTGAAAAAAAGAGAATCATTAAGCATAAAAGAATTAAATTCTTTCAGATACCAGGAGCGAAAAAAAAAAGATCTTAACATGTCACAGAATCTACTGAACTAAATTGAACAAATTCAAAAATTTGCCATACTGAATATTCTCAATTTCATTCTTTTAATGTTTTAAAATGAGTAATTCAGTCTTTTGTCACTAAAACAATTTTATTGGGGTTAGAACTATTTCCAGTTTTATGAGAGTAAATACATGAAAAAAAAAATCAATAAAGTATTTTAGTAGCAATATCATTAAAGGCCAAAAGATATTTGACTAAAAAAATATAATTCATTGTAATAATTTATATAAAGATGTAATTTTAAAAGAAATGTCCCCAACAGTGAAATAAATGAAATGAAGTACCTGATGCTTGTGAGGTTCAAGAATATGTACAGCACTACCACCTTTACGACTATCTGAAAATAATTGAAAGAAATAAAGAGAGGAAAATGTGTTGCTGCTAAATAAACATAAGTACATATATAAAAAAAAAAACTTTCAGAATCCATTAACATATAAGCATAATAATGCTGCTTGTAATTTTATCAAGAACTTAAACTTGATTTAGAGATGGTGAAGTAATATTTATTTTCCAGAAACAATAAGAAGTATTTATACACTACTTCAATAAACTTTATTCCGTTTTTCCCCCGTATATAATTAAGCTTTCAAAAATGATACTTTGGAAAATGGAACAGGCAACTAAAAAAAATGGAATTTTTTTATATTAATATTAAATATACTTTAAGATTGCATCTGATTACAAAATTCCTGAGGACGAAAAATTGAAGAGGTTATTGATTTGTTATAATGCCATTCTGATCTGTCATTTTTACATTCTACAAATAAAATACTTCAGATATGTTACATGGAGTGTTATTTGATTTTCTTGGCTGCAATCTCTTAAAAATCCTCATATTTTGATTAAGAGAGACACATACAACTTTGATGAAAAGTTTTTGCTTAAAGCAGTGCATCTTAATTTTTCTTTCTGAATAACAGATGATATTCTTAACTCTCTTAAGCCTAAATCAGGAATTCTGAATCTCATGCTAAAACACATATAAACATAAATTTACAAAGATTTTATTACAGAAATGTGTGGCATAAAGAGAAAACCTTTAAAATAAATAAAACAAAATAAAGGAGCCTGAAAAATTCTGACAATATATATAATTTTATGTATTAGAGAGTGATGTTTTGTAGTATTATACAAATTTGAATTTACTTCAAGTGAAAATGAATGACACTAAGAGAAAATTTCATAAACATGTAATTAGAACTACATGTTAGCAATTAAAATGTATGGTTTGGTTTAAATGTAAAAGTTTGGTTTATTAACTTTAAAAGCTAATTTTTCAGACCTGAAACCTAGTAAATCAAAATAACTGGTCGCTTAGAGGGTTAAAACCATTCTAGTCAAATTGTAATATTTTACCACATTGATTCTAGATGAATGAAATTTATAAACAGATATATTAAATTTTTTAGATATTGTACTCTTTAATCATTATACTCAGAGTAAACAATTTTAAAAAGTATCTTGAACATTTTAAATCAATGCTTACATCATAGAAGTATATAAAAGTAGTTTTTCTGCTATACTAAAAAGAATTTACAGCAATATACAACAAGAAAGCAAACACATATTATATATTTCGTCCAATAAAAGTTTATGATAATTTTGGATGATGTTTTAATCAGCCTTCTAGATTGCATTTGATAAGGGATTTGTAGGTCTCTTAACAGACAAACAGATGGCTGAATTTTAACCATCATATTTTTGAAAACTGGAGTAATAGGAAGTTGTTATAAACAAAGATTTTCATTATTTTTTGAAGGAACTACATATTTGTAACAAAATAAGTATCTGTGTACAAATAAGGAATTCTTCAAACTGAGAATAATCATGCCAATGAGATCATCAGCATTTCCTTTGGACTGTGAAAATAATAAAATTTGATGCTCTTTTGAAGGAAATTCATTTCCCTAGAATATAAATACAGAAATAGCAAGAGGACAAGATATTTTATTAGAGCTACATTCAGACCATTTTCATTCACACGTAACTACATATATGAACTAGTACTGTTCAGCAACGGATTCTGAGACTACCACTTTTGAACGATCTTACACCAGAAAGAGGTGTCAGGCAACGAGTCATATGAGCACATTTCTGGAGTTCTTTGTTAGATCACGCTCAGTAAAATGTAAACATCACCCTTCCATTCTTCACTTACCTCCTATTTTGATGAAAATAACTCCGCCCGGCGCACGCAGAAAAGTGCGGAGGGTTTTCGAATCCGTTGCTAAACAATAGCATTATTATTAAAAGAAAACATAAGTCTTCCATAACCTAAAAAATATATATGTATTTTATTTATCTACAAACTCAGTTTTGATCCTCAACAGTAAATTCTTGATTTTATGACAACACAAGATGAAAGATGACAACGTTAATAATTTACAATAGTTTAATACAAAAAAGCAAATAATTTTGAGCTTTTGCAGAAAAAAAATCACTTACCCCAGACACGTATAGAGCCATCTTCACTGCCAGTCACACATTCCTGATTACTGTGCCCCAGATCTACACAGTGGATGTAATCTGTGTGTCCTTCTAAAACAAACTGATTTGCGGGTTTTGTATGAGTAATCAAAAATTAAATAAAATTCACATGCTGAAATCACATATCATTCAAAAAACTAATTACATATAGAGATAGCAACATGGAAGTGAGAGTATAATCATGATTAGTTTAGTTATATTAACATCCCGTTTTGAAGCACCACGAGGGCTATTTTGGGACGGACCTCGTAATTTTGAGCCTTGGTCTGATGACGAGGATGACACCTGAGTTGGCACCCCATCTCCAAACTTCCGCACCACAGCCAAGACCTTACCACAGTTAGTCATGATTAGTTACCTTCATAGAAACAAGAGCTATCTAAAGACAGAACATGGTTGCAAGGAAAATAATAAAATTCACAAAGACAAGTTGAATTCTAGAAACTGACATTACATAAAATGTAGCATATTGAAAAATGTTTTCACATAATTCAGAGAAAATTCAAATGGCACAAATCTGTCTTAGGAACCAGTTGGATCATTCAAATTCAAGGATGCTTTAAATTTCAACTCGATTAACATTCCAGTTAGCTTTAAAATAAAAATAAAAAAATACTGAGAGAAATTCAGTTTCAAAAATTAAAAAGAATCAAACCGACTAGGAAAATGAAAATTAAATTAATATTTTTAAGCTTCATGTAGGATATTGAACTATGCGTCGCTTGGTGTCTGTATGAGTTTCTGAATAATAAGAATTTTTCGCATACATAAATTGACAGCTACAAAAAAAAAAAAAAAAAAAAATGAATAATTACAAAACATTGATTGATGAACAGAAATATAATTATGGGAAAATATTCGAAACAATCAGTTTATTCCCATATTATCAGCAAATATTAATATAAATAAAAGTCATTGTGGCGTAAGCATGTATGTAGGGTTCATACACATTTCCTTAGAAGAAAATCAAGGACTATCAAGGACTTACAAAACCAAAAAATAAGGACCTCTAAATTGAATAAACTTAACAAATTGTCGCACGCATTTTTAAATAAGATGTCTCATTTTTGCAAATTCAACCTATTAGATGATATAATATAATATAAAACATAGAAGATACATTACAAATTTAACACAACAAAAATTCTTAAAAATATGAGTTAATAAATTGATGAAAAAAACCATGAAACTGGTAATCAAATTAAATATCTTTTAATTCCAAACTTTTTTCATTCAATTTTACACCCAAGGTATTTATTTTAATTTCTTTTCAATAATTGTTTTTCTTAGTTCATGCGATTGAATAAATAAATTTATGTCCTTTGACTTTTCAGCCTCATTAGCTAAATCATTTGCTTTCTCATTTGTTTAGTGTATGTCCGTTTGGAGGAACATTTTCTTTTGTTTAAAAGAATCTATTTCCTCTTCTAGAGCTTTTCGTTTCAGTTGTTTTGTTTCAGTCTTTTCTTTGGATCTTTCACTTTCTGAATACTGCATGTATTTTGCTCTAGCTGATGTGACAAAAAGTAAGGACTTTCAAGGACTTTTTAAAAATGGGGCATAAAAATAAGGATTTGTAAGGACTTTTAAGTTCTAAATGTAAAAGTAAGGACTTTTAAGGACGCGTACGAACCCTGTGTATGTATATTCCACATCTCCTCCTAAACCACAACACTGATTTCAACCAAACTTTGCACACTTATTAATTAAAACAAGGGAAAGATTACTGTCAACTTTTCAAAGTGCAAATGTTAATTAAACATTCAGTTAATTAGAAATTAACTGAAACCGTTTTTCTGCAGTAACTTCGGAGCAAATTATCCCTCAAAAATTATTTTTATACCATCTTAAAGACCAAATTTTTACCTTTTCAATGACACCAATTTTATGTCTGTGACAATTTTTCTTCAATTTTTATTAATTTTTCAAAATTCATTAAATTGATAATTATCTAATAGTCGATTTTGAAATAACGCAAATGTATAGCTAGTCCGTTGCTAGGCAAAGGTTAGACTTTGAACTAATATATCTCTATTTCTGAAATTTTTGTTTATTTTTATAAATGTATTTTATATAAGACGAGAGAGATCATCATCAACTTTTAAAAGCCCTAAACTTATTAAAATTTCAGTTAATTGGAAATTAAGCAAGATATGGCATTTTCCATGATATTTTTTAAAAATATGTATTATGTCACAAAAACTATTTTTACATATATTTAAAGTTAAAAAATTTATCTTTTCATGACACAACTTTCATTTCCGTTCAATTTGTTGCCCTCATTTTAAAAATTTTTCAAAAATTAAATTGTGCATAAAATTTACAATTTGTAACACTTTTTTTTTATTGGTGAAGAACTATTACTATCTCATGTTAGAAGAATTCTGGATGACTAATTATATTATTTTTTTATTCATATTTATTTCAATGCTTTTTCTTAATGAAAAATTTACTATGCAATGAATTGTCCCAAAACATCCGTTAAAATCTTTCTTATACTGCAAGATTTATGAACACAATTTCAATTACCTATGTAACAAATATTAATAACTTATGGAGAAAATTAGCTATCAGCGGTTTTTAAAAATCATCTCGTTCAACTGATATTCTCATTTTAATTTTTAAAAAACATTTCAGACGATAAAAGAATTTTGGGTATTGTAATTTTCTATACAAAAGTAGTTTTTGACATAAAAAATATTAGACATGAAAGTATTTTAATCCCGAGCAACGTCGGGCATAACAGCTAGTAGAATATAAACATAAAGTGAAATAACTTTAAATTAAAATCAACTAACCAGTAAAGATCTCTTTTCAATATCTAAACAGTAAACTTTATTATCTCCACAACCAGCATATAAAATACCTTCATTTTCCTGGGAAAGAAACAGTTACTCAAATTATTTTAAAAAAACAAATATTATGTAATTTTAGATATAAAAAACAATCAATTAAAGAAGGAACTACAAAGGTACCTTTTCACTCAAGACCATTGAATTAATTTCAGGCTTTGTCAAACTATCCCTACAAATTTCAAAAGATATATAAGTTTCTTAACAAGAAAATATAATGAAAACAAAGAATGGCATTTGATCCATTCAACTCCTTTTACTTTTTAATCTACATAATTTATTACAGCAAAAGTTTATCTATAACCTAGTGACTCGCCACAAAATGCAATCCCTTCAATAAAAAAACACTTAAGAAAGGATTTTTTAAAAAAATGTAATTAACTACCCTTGTGGAATAAAAAATGTCCACAATGATTTTGCTTCTCTTCTTTTCAAATCAGACCACTTCCATAATTTCAATTCACCAACTCCACCACTGAAATTTTTAAAAAACATGGTGAAATCAACAATATAATAATTGGTGGAACATTATAAAAAGTTTGCATATTGATCAGTATATATATATATATTTTTAAAAAAATCTACAATAAAAGCTTTATTCACCTTATAACAGTTTAAATCTATATAAAGTAATTTTTTATTGCACAAAATATCTTAACAATTATTACAATGGAGGTTTCCATAAATTTTTAGGAATCAGAACAAAATCTTTTTATTGTTGCCAAAGATATATTTTTCAAAATAGGAAATCAAAAGAAGAAAATCAACTTTTAGCATTTTTTTTTCAAAACCATCCAATCCATAAATGCTTCTACTAGAGTTAACATCTTTAGATTCCACAGACACTCTGAAATTTTAGGAGGTCTAGAGGAAAAACCATTTTAGATTATTGCCTTTTTAAAACCAAAATCAACTCTAATGTCTTTGTTTCTTTTCTTTTCACGCAATTTGTCAAAGATACGTTTATATTTTTTTGAAAGAAAAGTTTCAAAAATAAAGAGGGAAATGAATGTCTGCATTTTTTTAAAAACTGAATTAATGGTTGCTTTCTGAACAAGAGCAAGTGTATTACACATCCAAAGATTATAAAAATTGCAAACTACCATCAAACTTGTACATTTTAATCACAGTAACAAACAGGAAAAATGATCAATTCATATAAGAACTGAAAATTATAAATAAAATAAAATGTACATATAAATGAAGAGAGAGAGAGAGACAATTGAACTGGAAGGGAATCATAATCACCAGTTATGCTTTTCTGGAATGCACACAGCATCACTTAAGCACGACTTAGGTAAAAAGCCGTTATGTCTGACAGGTTATTATTTTACTAGCAATCATCTGTCAAAGCAGATACTTTCTGAAAATTATAAAACAGAATAAATGAACTGTAAGAAAAGACAGTTTTATAAAACGTTACCTGATAATGAATTGTTTGGTCGACAGCAACGAATAAATGGGACCCGTATGAGCTATATAAAGGGAGAGAAAAAATAAATAAACAGACCACAGAAACTTTACTTCAATATGATTGTATACATAGAAAAGTAAATGATGTAAATCAAAAGGTAAATTATTTTGATGAAACTACAGTACAAATTTTTCTTACACTTTCAATTATGATTCATATTCAACAAATCAGGTGTACAAATTTGTTATCTATTTCAGTACAAGAAAGATTTTTAAAAAATTACCTTAAATTTTTGAATTTTTTAAAAATAATTTTGAAAGTTGAAATGCTTTAAATTTTTTAAACTAGAAGTACAAATAAAACTTTTAAAAAATAGCACTAAAAAATTATATTTTATAATTTTCCAAATCATGAAATGCTATGCTCAAAAACTAATAAACAATGTGTAAAATATAACAAGTGATAGCAGAACATGTTTCTCAAAAGATAGGTAGAAATCACTCTTACTAATGAATTACTCCCCCATTTGAAGTTTTTAATGTACGTTTTACAACTGTATTTTGTGAAGTGATATATGCTGTTTTTAATTGTGAGAATTCTGGACTTTAATTTTTTAACTTTAAACTGATTTTAATGGATGACATGATACGGGTTCTTCTATTTATATATGTATTATTATTATGTAACACGACGATTGGGCACCACTAGTTGGTGGATGAAAAGCTGCCAGATAAGTAAGTGGATTCTCGCTTCTCCCTAGGGTATAATAATGGTGTTGGGTCCGAGTTACTTCCACTCAGATGATGGGGCATAGCTCTTTCAGAAGGGGTTGGGCCATGGCCGGTGATGGCTATTAGGACTCTGACCTTAGTTCCCACCTGCTGTCATTAGGACACCGGTTATTCCATGTTCCCGAGAGCCAAGGCAAGATGGGGTTCACTATTTTTAGACTGCTAATGAATTAAGCAAGCTGCTGTGGTTTGTAGCTTGTGTTAATCTAGAATTGCAGACAACTCTTGAATTATACAAATACTTTACGTTATTTATCACAACTATTATGTATCCAACTAGCTTGTGCAGGACTCTGAATGACTACGCATATTATAAACAAAATAGACTTTAATAAAACATAATAACAGATTTGAAATAAAGTTAAAGTAAATAATCAAACTCGGATTATGTCTACATTGAACTGACGACTCAAAAAGATAATTCCAAAGATGATGCACAAAAAATTTTTATATTACTCCTGTTTTTGCATAGACACAAGATGAAAAGTGCATGCAAAAATGAAGCACTGTTGTCACACTGCTCTTCAATGTACAGATCAACAAAATGGTTAGGAGAAATAAATAGAAGCCTAACTATTTGTGTACTGATTGATAATTGTTCAGCTAACATACACAATTCAACCAACAATTGGCTCATCTTACATTAAAATATGGTAATATATGGAATGATGAGACCAAAATGAAAATTCAACACAACCATCCTCATAGCTAAACTGCTATTGGCACTTATTGTTTTTGAAATATAAACTACATCACAATTAAAGAGTAAAATATTATCACTTCAAGATAAATAAATGCATTTGAAGAGTGATTGTTAATATATTTACAAAACTTGTGTCTATCCTTTGAATTTTATTTCCAAGATTCAGACAAACCCTCACCACCTTCGTAAGTTTATTTTCACACTTGGATAACTTATTATAAACCAAAAAAAAAAAAAAAAAAATTGAACATTCTCATTTTGAAGGGTGGAGATTGATTTCTGCACATAACATTTCCTAATACTGGATTCACTGCTTCATTTTATCATAAATTCAAAAATAAAATTCCAAAAAGGAATGCACACATGCAGATTCCATTTCTTCCCAAGTGTAAAATAATTCTAAATGTATCAAAATTACTACTGTAGGCATAAAAGAAAAAAATTGCTTTGTGAATATAAAGTTATTAATTAATGAATGCACAACCATTTTAAATAAGAATTTTTGTAACTGAGTCCATCTAAAACAATAAAGAGACCGAGATAATGAATGAGCAAATGCTTGTTTACATGGATTATAGTGACACTAGTTGCTAGATTTATACAGATAATGTGTTGCAAATTCAACAAAGATAAATGTTAATTATAACTGACAATTTTGTGCAATTCATCTAGAGTTCATACAATATCAGATCTCAGAAATAGCAACAAAAATATACCATAGGTCAAAGGATAACTTTGTAGATGTTACAATTTGTTTCAATAAAACAGTAAAATTAGGGAGAAAAACTTCTAAAAAATATAATTTAGTTTTAGAAATTTTTTATAAAGACATAATTAAATAACTATGTTAATAAATAACATCAAAACCTAGAAATAATATCATGTAAAGATAAGTAATAGTTATAGTTATGTAACAAAAAAATCTTAACAGTAACATATAACCAAATCATATAATCTAAGTACAATAGTCAGTAATGGATAGACTATGTGAGTAAAAATCAATTCCAGAAAAACAAATTTACAATAAAATCTCAAGTTAAAAAGGAAAATAAACTTTGCTACCTGAAAATTTAAAAACGGGATATTTTTGTGAAGCTTCCAGTTGAGCATTTTCTTCATTATCCAACAGAGGAGATAATCTAAAAAAAGAAAGCTGATATGTTAAACATTCATGAAAACAAAACATACAATAACATTCGTTCATGTTTCTTCACATATTATCAGTATACTCAAAGAATTCAGCACTAAATGTTTCACAACATTAGTTTGCTTAGTAAATTTTAAGCAAACACCAGAATTTTTTAGAAATTAAAATAAAGAGATAAAGTTTGGTTTAGTTGATTAAAGCAATTTTAAAAAAATCTTAATTTCCTGCTAATAGTGTATTTTTTAACAAAAGAACTTTCAATCATATCACACTAACACAAATAATCAGAAAAATGAATTACTCACTTAAAAATTGCAATGAAACCATAATTATTGGCAGCTGCAAGATAATAACCACAAGATGAATATGCAACAGCATATACTGTTGTGTAATACTGTTTCAGCTGATTCATACTTCAGTAAGTAAACTAAAAAAATAATAAACAATTTATAATATTGTTAACAAACAAAACTACAGCACATATGATTATCAACATGATATAAATCTCATATCCCATACACAGTATATATTATACCAATAGTCAGCAAAATATTTTGGACCAGCAGTGTTCCAATTCTGATGTCAAGAAAACCAGGCCAAATATTCTAAATTCCTTATTTCATCAAAGTTCATAATCTTAATAAAACCCTTAGCTCACAAACGAATTTTACTCCAGAGAGCAAGAAAGAGTACGAGTTACTACTCTCCAAAACTGGTTCTTGACAGCCAAAAAGAAGGGCAAGAACTTTCAGCTAAAGAAGCAAAACTGATGCTCTCTTGAAGAATCGCCCATGTGACAAGGGCTTAACAACTGATTACCTAATACTAAGATGAGAAATGTCTTTTTCAATAAAACGGAGGACACAAATAAATTGAAAAAATATTGTAAATAAAAGAAACATTTTATGCATTGTAACAGGAATATAACATAATATGATAAATGCATAACAGAACAAGTGTCACATTTTATATATAATTATGTTACATGCCAATGAATTATTATTTAACCCTTCATGTACCGACGGTACTTTAAATCATTGCTTTAATCACGTTCATATCTTCGCAATACGGCCGTTTTTCCTGACAGTATTCACAAGCAGTAAATGGCAGCTGAAGGCGGAATTAAAATTTTTCAATTATTAAGTAATTTTAATTAATTAAAAAAGTGTTTTCCTCATTACCAGGGTTATTCTACATAAAAAATTATATGATGATTTAAAAAAAAAATTTTTAAAGTTGCTAGTAAGTCAATTCAGTAAATAAAGGATTAAATGAGTACAACGGATTCCGTTTGTAATTGACCGAATACAGAAATTTACAGATTAGTTATCAAATATCGAAAAGGAGGACACTTTCCTAGGGAGGGCAGAACTTACAAAAGAAGGACTGTCCTCCCTATAGGAGAATAGTTAGTCACCTTACTAATACTGAAAAGACTAATTATTACAAATACAAAGATAGGGAAAATATATGTTTTGCAGCAGTCATAATTTTCTGTTGTGTTCACATCTAATCAAATTTTTATAACTTAAAAAAACATCAGTGGTTTCGCTTTCAGCAAAGTGGGAACCTCGTAGCTTCGCTTTTTCATTGCATGTTAGGAATCTAGCTTATTTTTTTACTTCCGACCAGGAAAATGGAGTCTTTCAGAGCCAAACGTAAAAAGTTGCCGAAATCACAAAATATCGCTAGTGATGACATATATCAAAGCTGTACCATTTTTACTTTGTTTTATTATCATTCTTTTTTTTGCTCAATAAAGTTTTTATGCACACCCATAAAAAAAAACTGCAAACTGGAGATTTTTATCTCTGGAGTCTGGGTGTGTTGTAGTGTAATGTAATGTCAGTCTCTCTATTCATGGGTATACGGCACTATAACTCAGAAACGCAACAATCTAGATATATGAAATCTGATATGTGGTCTTGTAATGGAAATTGTATATGTGTATCAAATTTTGGGTCTAATTGGAAGTCCATATTCTGTTTCTTTTACTATACTGCCAAACGGAAAAACGTGCCATATTGTGTTCGCATATGAAACAGACGAGAGGAGTACACTCCCACTGATTTGTTCTTAGCTCTACGTCCTTAGTTTCTATGGAAGAAAAAAAAATTTTTTTGAATGAGACTTACACTTAAGGCCGGCCCTGCATCCAGTCTCAAAAAATACAATACATATATATTCTGTAGAAACTTCAACTTTTTCATTATATGTAACACAATTCTTAAATTTGGATACCCCAGCTAAAATAAGCTTAACAATATTTCCTCTACCCCAGTTTGGAAATATAGGTGTTAGATCAACACTTCCGTTTAGGAATTTAAATAATAAGTTAAGTACAATTTAATTTTTTTTTTCGTTTCAAGGGTAAATATGGTTATTATTTAACTACAAAAGAATAACATAAGTATAACAAGATAAAAGTACTCTTCTTCATAAAAAATATTACATCAAATTTAATGCGAAAACTTTTATATATTTACATATGACTATGTTAACTTTATATAAAAAATATATATTACTCGCACTTCGAAATATTAGTCGTCAGAAATAAATTCAGACCTTCCAAATCTCACATCAGTCGGCTCGGCACTTTTTCTGTCTGTAGAAAAACAACACATTTCAAAACATTCAGAACAGTTACAGTTAAATTATATTGTCATTCTAACGCTTAAACCCAGCATGGTCCTTAATTTCCATTTACACAAAAGCACAAATGCTGATTTTGTTGAGAAATTGGGTGTAGTTATAATCAATATATATGTTGCGACAGTAAGTTTAATCAATATAGAAATAAGAAAATTAATAACATTTTTTAAAAAGTTGTGCTATATTTTTGCCTCAATAATCCCTTTTTTTTTTTTACTGTTCTACATCAAAATTTATACGTCACATTTGGCAATTCTCTTGAGGATAAATCGCAGGATTTTTTTTTTTATTGACATCGCACATCGCAGTAGTAAAAGCAAACATACTTCAGTCAGAGCAGTTAAGAAATATTATTCTGTTGGAAAGGTGAGTAAAACAGATTTGATATTTATTGTCTATCAATCTATAGTTTATGTAAAGTTAGAAATCAGTTTAAATTTCTGTTGTAATACTTTACTGATGCATGTTAAAGGTGTGTGTTTATAATTGAAAAAATAAAGTCTCCAAAATTTAAATCAAAATAAAACGAGCATTTTAAGAATGGATCGAATATAATTCGTTAGATGACACTATCACCTATTGGTATAAATTAATTTATTAAATTTTAAGAGTGTTCGATCTATTTGAATGTAGATTTTGCATGTGTTGTTGCCCAACATTCGAGAGATGAATAATTAAATTTCTAAAGAAACCGTCTGTGAGTTATGTAATAATCAAAACAAAATGTGTTGTTAATTTTATTTTTAGTTTCTCTGACCTGTTTGATTTCTCGATTCATCAGTTTTTGTGCTTTTAATAATTTAAATTAATAACCGAAAATGAGTCGGCTTTACTTGTCTTGCATTTTTTCATTGCAAGTTTTTAAATCAAATAAGATTTTATTTACGATTGAAAAAATGATAAGATAGATGAATAACTGTAGAATTTGTGAACCAAATTTGGTTGCTTTTGTGCAGTTGATCAGAAATATGTGAACTTGTTGATGAAATGATCTGCGGTGATATAATCTGCAGTAGAAAATTTAATTTTGAAATACCAATTAATTTCGCTTGCCATGCTAATTTTCCTAGTATTATATAGAATTTGAAACTTAACTTCATTCTATGTGTGCAAATGAGTTATAATTTAAGATTGTTTTGAGCAGATTTTAAATCATTCACATTAAAACACATCAATATTACGTATAAGTACAAGTAAGAAGTAAAAAGATGAGACAAATTTGAAAAGCATATAAAAATTAATAAATGAAGACAGAAGGATACATGAAAAAACAGTTTGGCCTTTTTAAAAAATTTCTATCAAGTCGAAAGATGTAACATCAACTATTGATGTGCTAGGGTCAGTTGGGGTAAAGTGGTCATAAAATCCACATTTTTTTAACTTAGGTGGATTATAAATATAAGAATTTGTTAAAATACTTAACATTTTTTGGTTGTTATTTTACATTACATTATTGAATACATTGCTTTAAAATTTGGGGAAAAAAGAATTGATTTTAACAATTTTATGACACTTTCTATTTGTCATGTTTTTATGACCACTTTAATCCATGGGGTGGGGTAAAGTGGTCATAATTAAAAATAAGCATAAAAACATGTTATAAATAAGCAATTTTTTTTTTAATGTTTAACAAAACTCAATATAGTGTCAACTTTAAAAGAAAATAAGTTTATTTGTTCAAATTTATATATTTTTAATAACCTAGGATCAAAAGTTGGCTTATCAAGGATTTTAAGAATATCTGACTCTTCAATTCCAACAATATTATGATTTTCAGGAAAGGTGTAATAGTCTGAAGTTTTAAATATTTTATTGAGAGAAAATCTCATATTTTATCAAAATGCTGTTCAATAAGCTCTTTGATTGATCCCCCCTTCATATTTTGCCAATATCTCACAGAAATACGGTGATAATTGATTATCTGCAATTGCGGATTCACTTGACTGAATAAGTCATTTTCTGTTTTTTGTCAAGTTTTTATTTGCATGTTTTTTAACTGTTTTCTTGCATCTCTTTCTTTTGTAGAACTACTTACTTTATGTAGAAATTACTTCTCTTACTTTTTGTAGAAATTAGTAATAAAACAACTTTGTTTTATAACTAATTTCTTCAGTCAAACCTTCATGATTGTTTTTGAACTTGTTTTCTTTTTTCTCTTGAATTCCATATGGCCACTTTATGTGTAAATGAAGCAGGTGGTTATAGAGTTGTAAATACAGCTCATGTCAAATCTTTTAGAGTGCAATTATACAAAAATTATCTTGCAATTATGCATGGCCTTTTTTACTGTTCCATAAGCCATGTAACTTCCATGTCCATCATAAATTAAAAGAACAGGTTTTTCTCAAATCTGAAAGAAAATTGGATAAAGACAAGTCTTCCAAGCCATACCTTTAGTCTATTTTAGCACTACCTTTAGTCTATTGCACATATCAATGAGCTCCTTTATAAAAAATAAAAGGTAGCATAATGCACTAAAAAGTACATCCTTTTTTGCAGTTGGCCGATTTCTTATATGTGTTATGTGATGCTTTTGGTACAAAAACTGGGGTTATCTAGTTTCGAATCTTTAATTATAATCTGTAATATATCTTAAATTAATATTTAACTAACACCTGTCTAATAAATTAAGCTTAAGAAATTGTTAAAACAGTGATGCATGTTAAGCCTATCCCTATGACCACTTTACCCCATCTTACTTAAATTACTATAAAATAATATCTATAATTAATTCAGCTTATCTGTTAATGAGGAAGTATTCTTAAGATCTATATGAAGCTTTCTGCAGAGTCAATCTAATGAAAACTTAATTAAACAAAATGGAGGAGAGAAGTTAAATTAGGTATTCCAACTTCAAACTGCTACATAAACAAAAAAAAAAATGGGTGTTTTCTCCTATTAAAGTGTTGCAATTAATATAATTTTGAATGTTAAACTTAGTTCTTAACTATTCAAAGCTAAAATAAAACAATTACATTCATACCAATATTCATTTCAAAGTTATAGCATTTTATTTGATGTATGACCACTTTACCCCAGACCTATCAACTATTTTCATGTGCTATTACTAATATCAGCTGTTAGTATAGTAAAAGCTTAACTAACCAGCATGCTCGGTAAACGCCGATTTCTGGATACCTGAAAAGTCCGGATAGTTGAGTGTGATGAGAAGAATGGGGGTAGATTGTAGCCTTTTTTTTTTTTTTTTTTACCGATTCGATTCCTTAACCTTTTTTTTTTTTTTTTTGGTTGTTGATTTTGTTTTTAGGTCTTGTAACGAAAAAAGGTGAGGAACTTTTTTTTTTTCTTTGGTTCTCACTTTTGCTTTTGAACCCATACCCCCATAAAACAAGTTTGCGTACGTCACTGTACTGTATATTGCTTTTTTTTCCTTCTACGTCCCTCCATGTGGAGCGGACGTTGCATTCCAGAAATAAATTGCCCACATCAATGGAATGGCGCGCAAAATTTTGGCACTTGGATGTAAAATTTTTAGAAAAACAATCTTCTAATTTTTCCGGATACTTGAAAGCCGGATAATCAAGAATTTATGTATTCTCACTATAGTTAAATTGTGCAAAAAAAAAAGCTCACATTAGTCTCCATTAATTATAATTTTATTTATAATATATTGGTTAGCATCTTGTCCTTCCAAGGGGCCAATTATTATTTTTATATTATTACTTTCAGCTTTGCAGTAACCATTTAGAGTGAATAAAACATGTCCTCTTTTTTTTCTGTATATAATAAAATTTTTGTTTTCTAAGAGCTTTTTTCAAGTTTTCCTAAGAGAATTTAGAGCATCCTCTATTCGCTGTGCTCGTCAACCCCAAGAATCACGTGATTCTTTTGGAATCTACATAATCCCAGCTCGCTTTGCTCACTCACCGTACAGTTATGAGTTTCTGCTAGTAATAGGAAATTATAAATACATTAATTACTAAAAGTAAATTTAAATTATTTGAATTTGCATGAACTTCTAACATTTTTTCATCAATTACTAAAAACTAAATCATCAATTTCTAAAATTAAAAATTTCTGGTAGCAGAGATATATATGTAATTGTTAGAAAGAAATTTTGATACTTAAATGTATAATTATAAGATGTTTACAAGTCAAAATTATTTACATCAATCAGAAATCAGACATTTAAAACTTCTTGGTACACACAATTGAGTATTTCTTCAACAGTTTCATTAGTCCTAATTTCATTTCAGCAAGCTTCTTAATATCCACTCTTCTCAATGAATTGTAGCTCAAAAAAGCTTCACCACATGTAAACACACTCACTATAATAATTATTTAGCCAAGAAAGTTATAACTTTTCTCTTTGGATAGTTATTTATATGTTAAAACCTCAGAAAATTTGAGTTTCTGAGAGATGATTTAGCTCATATCACAAACTTTTAGCTTAAAAAGGACAATTTAAGGTGACAAGTGGCTTTAAACATGTTCATAACTATTCAGAATTGTAACCCATAATAATTATTTACTTTTACATTTATAAAATTAATAAAATAGCCCTTTTTCAAAATTTCTAAAATTAGTGCTTTTTACACCAAAATTTTAAATGTACTCTTTTTTCACTGAAATGTTGCTCCAAAAACGCTTCCCCACATTCATACACACTTACTCCAATAATTATTTCGTCACGAAAGCTATAACTTTTCTCTCTGGATAGTTATTTATGTGTTAAACCTCGGAAAATTTGAGTTTTCAAGAGATGAATTAACCCATTTCACAAACTTTCAGCTAAAAAAGGACAGTTTAAGGTGACTAATGGCTTTAAACATGTTTTTTAAAAATTTCCCAAACTCTTGCTTTTTACATCAAAATTTTAAACATGCCCTTTTTCAATGAATTGTTGCTCAGAATATCTTCCCGACATGTATACACACTCACTATTATTATTATTTAGTCAGGGAAGATATAACTTTTTTCTCGGAGTAGTCATTTATGTTTCAAACCTCAGGAAATTTGAGTTGTTGTGAGATGGTATAACCCATTCAACAATTCTAGCTAAGTAAGGACATATTAGAAAGATAAGTGACTTGGAACATGTTAATATTAAATATTCAAAATAAAAACCATAATAATTATTTACTTTCAGCTTTTTAAAATTGATACCATAGCATTTTTCAAAATTTTTGCTTTTTCTGCAAAAATCTTAAACGTGCACTCTTTTAAATGAATATTTGCTCAGAAAACTTCTCCAGACGTATAAACATTCACTCCAGTTATAATTCAGTCAAGAAAGATGCAATATTTTTGTCTGTGTAGTTTATTTAAAAAAAAAAAAAAACAAACAAAAAATTTGATGTCTAGATATGAAATAGCCTATATTACAACCTTTTAATTAAAAGGATTTATTAGAGACATTTATTCATTTGCTCTATAGAAACTGCAAGACTTAAACTCGTTTTTTTTTTTTTCAAACCATCTAAAAAAATTTCGGTACTTATGCATTAACGCCACCGCAGCTACAGATTTGGCGGTTTTTAAGCACCGCCAATGTTGGCGCATAAGCGCAACTTCAGCTGCGGTGGCGTTAATACGTAAGTACCAAAATTTCTTTAATAGTAGTTAAAGGTGAAAAAAATTCGTTGTCACAAACTTTCCGCTGATGTAAACAATCCAAACGTGAGAGCTGTTGCGAAATGGCGATTACGAAATTCACACCAATTTTATGTCCATGTAAGCATTTTATATATATAGATTAGCCATTTTTTACTGTTGAACATAAGGAACAGAAAACTCTGGCTGAGTCACTTGGAGGGTTAATTATTTTCATAACAGAAGAGAATGAATGCATTGGTTGCTAAACAAGTTTGCTAATATTATGTTTGTTTATTATATAAAAAGGAAAATAGAATTAAATTATTTTAAAAGAGTTGGCATTTTAAGTTTTTTTTTTGTCTGCGAATAATTTTAGTGATGTTTTTTCCCCCTTGACATTTAAAATGCTCTTAATTTAAAGTTCTGTAATCTATATTGTCTTAAGATAGTTTTTTTTTATTTCTGCTAGCTCTGAGAAGAAATCATGTATAACGGAATTGGTCTCCAAACTCCTCGAGGGAGTGGCACGAATGGTTACGTCCAGAGGAACATGTCTTTTGTTCAAAAGAGTCGAGAGAAGGTCAATTATAAGACTGAGGAGGACATCAAGAAGCTGGATGCCCTGGCCAACAAGAAGCCCAACCAAGGGATTCTTGCCCACGAGAGGAAGCGCATGATCGAACTCAAGTGTTTAGAAATGCAGGAATTGATGGAGGATCAAGGGTGAGTTGATTTGTTGTCGTAGTGCCTATTTTGCTCTCGCAATTTATTTATTTTTGAGATTTATAAGTAAATTGTGAGTGAAAACCATCTTCTCAAATCCATAATTTAGTGACTGGCTACATTTAAAAAAAAATGAATGGACTTTTGAAAATTTTCAATTTGATCAAATTTTAAACGTTTTTGACTTACTGAAAACCAATTACCCCTTTGCCCTCCAGAAACAAATGAGATGTGTATTGTGCATTTGCAGATTAAATTCTTAAAATACTACGTAATTACTTTGATTAGCAATCAAAACAAGCACTAACGATCTAGGTAAAATCCTATCTAGATTGTTTTAATAAAAAATTGTATCATATACATTTGGAGGATAAAGTATCCATGCAACTCAATGTCCCTTAGCGGAGCCAGTTGAGCTCTAAAAGTTAAAAGTAAATAATGAGTGTATATTCCTCTTCTTTTGAATGTCAAAAGAGTTCAGTTTTTCAAAATTTTGATAATTTCTGAATGTTAGTTTGTTTATAAATTTTAAATTTGATTAATGATGTTGCTATATTAATACCTGTGTGTTGTAAACTTAATCCTTACAATGTATTTTTGAACTATGAGAATGCCGAGATTTACGGAAGAGTCGGGAGAATAGTTATTATAATGTTTTAGTGTAATTTCAATTACAAAATGTTAGCCTGATCAAGAGTTACGACAGTTTAAGATTTTCTTCTTAAATCTGTCAAAATATTTATTTTTGATGTTTATCTTTACATCTATTTTTGCATTCAATTAACTTGAATGTATATGCAAATGAATAACTGAAGTAGATAAATTTGTTTCTTATGACAGTCTAAGTTACTTAATGGAATATAAATATTGATTAGTTTTGCTTACTCAAACCTCTAATTTATGTAAGATTTCTCAATTTAATAATTGCTTTCAACTAATGAATGAATTCTATATAGCAAAAAATTGTTGCAAACTATCAAACTCTGTTGACAACCCAGAGCTGAAAGAGGTTTTTAAAATGAGCTTGAACAGGGTTTCCACGGTCCTTGAAAACTCCTTGAATTTTATTTGCCTTATTCAGGGTCCTGGAAAAGTGATTAATTTTTCGTTGGATCCTTGAAAAGTGATTAAAAAATAAGCATAATGTCCATCCAATATTTTTTGGGACAGGAGAGAAAACCAGTTTGTGTCTTGGTTTTGTCTTAAGAATTCCACCACCAGAAAAAGCGTGTTTGTTTGGGAATGCTGTCAATCTTTTCTCTCGTTGTATATTGAAAAGCTTTTACTCTATTGTCAAACAAGCTTAATTTGACAATAGAGTAAAAGCTACATAGTGTATTTCACTGCCGAGTAAAATAGTCCTGCAATTGAATGCCTCGCTTACCAAATCGATTAACTCCATAAAACGAAAAGCAGAGAAAAGTAATTAAATAGTAAACATTGTTTTTTTGAAATTCCGTTGAAATTATAAATTCAAATAAACATCATAGACTGTATTACTGCATATGTATCTGTCATCTTACAACATATAAAAGTACAAGATTGAATATCCTTGGAGTAATAATTATTATTACTACAATTTTTGCATAATTAAGGGAGTTATTCAATTTGGCAAGTGAAAGAAAAGTTATTGCCTCACTTGCCAAATTGATTAACTCTATGAAACAAAAAGTAGAGAAAACTGATAAAATAGTAAACATTGTTTTTTGAAATTCCTTTGAAATTATAAATTCAAATAAACGTCATTGACTGTATTGCTGAAGATAAATCTGTTATCTAACAACATATAAAAGGTATAAGATAGAATATCCTCAGAATAACCGTTATTATTACTACAATTTTTGCGTGATTAAGGGAATTAATTAATTTGGCAAGTGAAAGAAAAGTATTAAATCAAATTCAATCTTCAAATTATTATTTTTTTTTACAGAAAAACTTCATTATGTACATTTTTTATTGAAGATTTTAGCAAAAATGAATAATAACTGTTATGTTACTGTTACAGTTATTATTACTTTGTTTAAATTGATTCATCAGCAATATAAATGCCTTCTTTGTCAGTTGTATTGGAGCCCCGTCATGTTGATTTGTCCTAAGTTTTAATAATAATCATGTTTAATGGTAGGAATGAATTTCAACAATTCCATCATATCTTTCCTCTTGTCACAGTTCTACCTGTCGGATACAATAAAGGATAGTCTACATTTTTCAGACATACTGCTCTACCTGCTACAGATTTTCTTATATTAATGGCATTAAATTCTGAATCTTCATTAAAGTCACACTTGAAATGCATGAGGTGGTGTTTCGACTTTTCGGTAAATCCGACATTAAAGCGAATAAAATTCACATACGTAGGGATCATTCTTATGTAGGAGGTGTCGGGGTTATAAATAACTTATTATTACTCAACCCCAAGAAGGGGAAGATGGATAAAACAATGAATGACAACAGCAACAGAAAAAGTGGTACCTTTTACAGCAATATGATTGCATTAAAAAGGTTTTTCTTAACTAAATTTTTATTGCACAATAAGGCATTTAGCAACGGTTTACTTAAAAGCATGCAGTTAATCAGAATGGCTTCTGAAAGAAATGATTTATTATTCGCTGGCCAAAAAATTTTTGTCATTTAGTGGTGTTAATCCTTATTTTGGGGGGGGGGGATTTTGTTTTTTATATAAACAGTTAAGAGTCTATCAAGTGCTTTGACATTAAAATTTTAAAGTCAGTAAGTGGAGTTAATTGATTTGGTAAGTGAGGCATTCAGTTATCATATGCATTTTGAAAGTAACTAATATATTTTGTTTTAAATACCAATAACAGATTTTCTCTGCAGTGAGATCTGTTTTCAAAATGTATGTTATTTAATTTCGCAGAGCCAGCGAAGTAACTTAAATATCTAGATGGATAAAATTAGTACACTGTTTTAACATTAGAATTGTTGATCCGTATCAATTTTTTTATTTCAAAAATAAAAATGCTAATGATTAATTTGTTTTAAATTTATCATTTGCATTTAAAAATGCTAATGATTAATTTGTTTTAAATTTATCATTTGCATTTTTATGCCTAAAATATGTATTTTTATGGTCCTTGAATTTTCTTAAAAAGATCCTTGAATTTTTTTCCCCCTCAATTAGAGTGGGGAACTCTGTTGAAAGGCAATCCGTTAAATTCTTTTAATCGCATTTTGTTTTGAAAGTGAAAAGCAGATGATATTGTTATTTGCTCCTGAAATTTCAAAGTAAGGTAATGAGATGATAAAGTATTAAAGTTTGATTTTTTTTTTTTTTTAAGACTACTTTGTTTATACATCATGATGATTACTGTTTCTTCCCTCTGTGGAAGGTAGATCCGAAAAGTAAAGGGGACCAGAGTATGTGATAGAATTTATGTAGAAGCATGTAATAAAATTTATGACTCCAAAATGGAAACAGATTATTTCGTCGGCATCCAAGCAAAAGTCACCAAGTCCAAAACTACAGTTTTGAGATTCAGTCGATTTAAACTTAATTAATTTTGAGTCATTATGAAAAATAGTGAAAATTATTTTACAGGTTTCGAGCTTCAATGGTTGGTTTACTGATGCTTATATAATTGGTTTATATCGTGAAATAATTTGAAATTCTAATTAACCACAGTAGTCCCTGAAAAGTATTTTTGTGGACTTAGTCACTTTTGCTTGAACACCGGCAATTTGTGAATCTGATTCTATGTATTGACTGAATTTGGCAGAAAAGATTAATATCTTTAATTAGTGAATGGATCAGGAATAAGAATTTATATGTTATATAAGTTTAAAAAAAAAGTAATTCATATCTTTATGTTGTGGTGATGTAAACAAACTTAGTATTATATCTTAAAGTTTTTAATTTTTGCTATGCTTATTTTCATTTAAAGGTCCATTCCTATTCTCCCACTCCCCCCTTCTTCTTAGGCAGCAGCCAAATAGGGGAGATAAATGTTACATCCTATCCCCAAACCTAATAATTACATATGTATGGAATAGTGTTTTTTAAATATTTATATTTTTTAAAAAGTTTTAAATCATGCATTGAAAGTTCTTAATGAACTTTTACCAAGAAATATCATTGAGAAGAGAGAATATTCAAGAATGGAATGCTCTGATTTCTTTAGCAAATTTTAAAAAAGTCCTGTAATCTTTAATCTTGAAAAATAAAGAATGGAATTCTAAATTGTTACTTGCAATTTCACAGTTAGTAATAATAAAAGTACTGAGTTGAATACTTTTGAGTTTGTTACAACAAAATTTGTTGTTTCTTTTTTGTTAAAAACTATCATGACTCATATACATTTCATTTTATACATATAATTATTGTATTGACATCAATTCATTTGACATTTTATTTTAGTATATGTTTGAATGATTCTTGGTGGTTAGGTTTTCATGATTTATGTTGCAGTGTTCCTATAAAATAAAGCATCGGTTATAAAAATGTTTCATTTTATCAAGGAGATTTTGGAAATTATTTTTTCCCTTTAGCAGGTAACAGTTTTTGAAAACCGTAAATGTTGGCACATTACTTAGTCTGAATGAACAATGGCAACAATGTAATTGGCAATGACACCTTGTAAAAGAATTATGAAATTGTAAAGGAAATTCCATACTAATTTCAGGGTATTTGTTTGACTGCTTCTTTTCCTAATGGAAAAGTACCAAATCAGTAAAATTAATATCCATATTTTGTATTTTTAAAGCAATAAATTGTCTATTAGACTTAGAAATCTGGCATAAATATATGTTTTGAATAGTTAATAATAAATGCTTTAACTAATGATAAAAATAATAAAGTAATTTAATTCTGGAAATTTGTAATTCTTACATTAAGAAAAGAATCTTTTTGTGTGGGTGAAGACATAATTTTTCTTCCATATTAAATTAATAAAATAAGATTTTAAGAAATTTTTTAAAGTAATGAGGATCCGTAACATGGCAAGTTTATTATCTGAATTTCATAAAACTTTGCTGGCATACTTTCCTGTTATAATTGCACCTATTCTTTTAATGTCCCAATAAATAATAAACACAAAATGCTAGTTTTGTGTATTTTATTTTATGTTAATCATGCAAGAAAAGTATCTTCTAATATTGGACTGGAGCAGAATTCTGACAGTTATATGAAGTATATTAACTGCAACTTTTGCCACCCGGAGCAGAATTGCAATGTGTTGCCTTTCCTTTACAATTTATATAGAGCACATAAAAATTTTAAAAAATAAATTCCAGTAAAAAAGATTTTATTAGTAACTCAATTCGTCATTTTACTCCCTCGATCCCTGCAGACAGGTTGCGAAATCGTGTGTCTACCACCAGTCGTTCTTTCACTCACATATAGGCAATTTAACATCAAAAGAAGAAAAATATGAATTAAACGCATTACTTTTTGTGTGTGTGTACTCAATGATTGAGCCAGTAGCACTGCTCTTCTTAGTTATAAAATTATTTTCCTGCATGTCTGATTTTGCCACCCAGAGCGGACCACCCTCCCCCCTTTAGCTATGCCACTGCTCAGGTTTTTTGTGTATCGTAGACCTTTTGATGGGATCACACCTTTTTCTTGCTATTAAATCAAATATTAAACAATTTGTAAAATCGTAATCAATTAATTAATAGATCTATGATTATCCAAAGTAGAGCCATGAGGAATTCTGCTACTAGTTACTAGTACTATAATGAACTAATGTATGAGGGTCTGTGATGAGAACATGGCTAGTTTTTGTGGATTGTTTTGATTGGATTCTCCCCCCCCCCAAGGTATTCATTCATAAACCAATCTAAAACCAGGTCAAAATGTTTCATTCTTCTCTTAGAGTAACGTCTTTTGTAATAACTTGGGAAAACAACTGTGAATAGCTTTCGGTGACTGGCATGAGAAAGAAACTATATTGTAAATTATTATAATACTAGAAAATCACCTGTCATGGCATGACGGGTGCAAATTGTCTCTTCATTCGGGAGATTTCCCATCAAATCTGACGTGTTTAAATAAATATATATACGAGAAAAATGTTTAACATTGATTGAAAACAAATAAAATAAACATGTTTTATGACAGGAAATATTTTTTTTATTTGCATATTATTTACATATTTCTTTATTCAAAAAACCTCTTGGTAAACAACATTCAGTGTGAAGTATTTCATTGTTTAACAATTTTCCTTGTACTTCAGATGTCTTTTTGTAAATTTAACGTTGCTAAAAAATATTATCAAATTATATCATCACGATTGCACTAAATAATTAGATGCATCGTGGCGCCCAAACTATATCATGTGTATGATATACCATTGATGTAATTTACTACTTTCTATTAAAAAACAGAAATTAATTTGAAATATATGATTAATATAATTTAAAATTTCTCGAGAACTATTGATCATAGCGAGATAAATTTTATATCAATGGGTAGCAAATTTTATTTCACTATTTTTGAGCGATTAAATTTGAAATTAGAATGACAATTACTCTTTTAAATTTAAAATTACTGAAATTTAGGTTCTCTAACATTGAAATAATGCTGTTTAACGTCTTGCAGTGCTATGGCGCAAGTTTTATTGTTGGTGATGTCAGAGCATTACCAAAAGATCTGGGCTATTATTTTAGTAATAGAGACTTGTAAAATTATGCAAATGCTATGCATTCTTTCTTTTATGTTAAAAGCATTATGTATGCATTTTCTTTTTTAATGGGCAAAATTTTGTCTCCATTAGAAAGAGTTAAATCTTAATGTTTTTAACTACTTTTTGTCATTTATAGATAATCTGTATTTATAAGTATTTTATTTCACTGTAAATTTAAAAAAAACAACCTTATTTTAATTTTATTATTGTAATATTTTTCTTTTTGAGATTTTATGTTATGAAATGTCTAGCTATTAAATATTAAGAAAATGTGTTTTTTTCCCCCTGTCTGTATATATAGGTATCCAGATGATGAAATTGAATCTAAAGTGGCTCTCTTCCGTAAAATGCTGATGGACAAGGAGAAGCTTGGGGAGAAGGAGGTTCCAAAAGACGATTTTGGAAGACCAGTGTAGGTTTTTGTTTGAAATTGATTTTAAAGTTTATTTAATATCCAGCATTATCAGTCCAAGAATTGGTAAGTTGTTTAGTTTAGATTTTATTCATAGTTCACAAGAGCTGAAAACATGTAACCCTATAATGATGGTTTGGGAAATCATGCTTATTATTTAATGGCAAGAAGAAGCTGTTTCGCTGTAAAAAGGTTAAGCTATTTTGGGAAATGCGCATAAGGCATGATATTTTTATATTCTTTTCATTCCTTTCCAGGTTATTAAATTCATTCTTGTGAATCGGCATTAATTTGCACCCATCTTATTTTCTTGCACGAAATCCTATTACTTAGTGGCGAGGAAAACTGTTTTGTTGTAAAATGGTTAAGCGATTTTGGGAAATTTGCATAAGGCATGATATTTTTATATTCTTTTCATTCCTTTCCAGGTCATTAAATTCATTCTGGTGAATCGGTTATTAATTTGCACCCATCTTATTTTCTTATATGAGTGCCTGAAATTTTTCTTAATAGAATTTTTAATTTAATCTGAATCCAGATTTTTGATTAGGATGCTGTAATGTAATCGTAAAAACTTGATGTTTTTTCAGTCCGGGCATATTTCTTTTAATCGAAGAACATGTTGATATATCTGTAGAGAAATTCATCTGGATTGGTAAAAAAAAAATACTCATCTGTATTCATGTAATTGAAAAACAGTGTTGCATTTAAAAAAATAAATTAATGAATTTTAAAAAAAATTAATCTCATAAAAGAGTAGCGCAGTGTTTTGTCTCTTGGTGCACATTTTTAAGGCAGTTAAAAACATTTATGAGAGTCAGTCATTTTCAAAATCAGAGTGGGTATATTCATATTGAATTTCTATATAATTATTAAAATCTGTGGCATGAATTTCATGAAAATGGGCTGAATGTTGATTTTTTTTTCATATAAATGCATAAATTAAATGTTTGAGTTCAAACATTTCTAACAATGGGAGTTATTACAAATAATGTGGCAATACCTGAAAAAAATTTGTTACTAAAAAGTATGACTTCCAAAATTAAAATATCAAATAAGAAAATGCTTTTCAGAGTATGATACTCTTTTTCCAATAACAGTTAAAGCTTTAAGCTTGGAGTCGATTTTCAAAAATATGTTACTTATATTTAGAGCTTAAAAACAATCAACTAGAAAAATTAGAATAAATTTAAAATAAAATTTTAACTAAAACTTTAAAACAAGAACCACAAAATTTTTTATTTATAAACAATTAAATTAAGAGAATAAAATTTAAACAATGTTTAAGTAGCGCACAATTGCAGAAGCAAAACAAAAAACAGCGAACAATAGAAATCAATATCGTACAAAGAAAGCCAAAAAACAAAGATAAACTCGGAGGTAATAAAAAAAAAACAAAAGCAAACTAGGAATCCATTCTAGTCCATTTTTTCAAGGGCTATCTACAACTTTATTCGAAATGGATTCAAAATAATAGTTGGAAAATTTTTCTGTAAGAAGCTTGCATTATGCCAAACATAGCTTCTCTTAGCCCGAAATTTCCCAAACAAAAGACAAAGGAGATCTGAACACCAAAAAGCATATTTTCAAAAGAAAGAGGAAAAACACAAACATCAAAAGATTGATTAAAATTACTTATATTTAATCTTTCAGTTTTGTGTTTCTTAAAACTGTTTATAAAACTTGAAGATTTCTTTTATTTTTCTTGCAGTAATACTATTAAAACTGCATTTGTAATTGTTTAAGATTAACAGATTTTTTGATTTCAGGAATATTTAGAGTTGAAAATGGAAGAGTTGTATACATTAATATTTTAAAAATAAAAAAGTACACCTTATTGTGAAGAAATAATTTAATGCATAATTTTAATGATGTTAGGCTAATCTTGTTTATCTAAATAATTTTCGTCATACATTTTCATTAGAAGTGACCAATAGTTAAGTTTGTCTTTTAAGAGACAACTGAGGATTACTTGTTTTATTTCGGTTTAATATCTAATGCACATTTCTTTTTTGGAAAAACTTTTTTTTTGATAAAATTAAGATGCTGGTGTGCTGTAAATATGTGACAGACAAAAAGCAATATAACATTGAGACAGAGACTGAAAATATACAAGTTTTTTCTGCTTTGTTGCAATGGAGCGATTTAACTGTCATGAATGTGATTTGGAAATTTATGGCATAATTTCTTAATTAGTTATTGCGCATCTAAGATGTGACCATTTTAAATTAGTTGTGCTTTGAGTGTTTGAACACCTATCATTCAAAAAAATATTGAACCCTTGGAAAAAAAGTAAATACTTCTTAAAAATATTTTTGGTGAAGTGTTGATAAATTGGAAAGTCTGTGTTCCTCAATTTTATTTGTTCTTTGTTGATTTTTCAACTTGATTTGTCTACCAGGTTGGTTGCTCTGATAGTGAATCCCCTTTAGTGTGGTCACTTGAGTGGTGGCCACGATAGTTTTTAAATGTACAGAAGGGGATATAAAAAGGGGGGGAATCATTCATTCTGACATTTTTTTATGCATTTTGTGAATGAAGTTATTGTGTTATTAACTTATAGTTCTGAGATGCGATTATATGCTCAAGTGTGTATAAATTTTTTAAATAAAGCTCCTGTTTCCTTTTTTTAAGACATTGCAATAGATGCTTGTAAAAAAAAAAAAGATTTACAAAAAATTGCCTAGGCACTATAACAAATTTTCAAATGTGTGTTTTAATCTTTCTCAAATTTTAATTTAAATTTGTAATATGCTTCAGTTGGTAACTGTTTATATCTAGTGAGAAAACAGTTATTAGTTTGGATACAGGTTAAGTGATCATCATAAAAAATTTCTTAGCCTTTTATAATATTGCTAATGCTTATGGTTCCCGAGTAGCAGTAGGGTGATATCTTGAAATCTATCAATATGGTTCCTGAGTGGCAGTAGGGTGATATGAACCGCTTATAGAGAGTCACAATGACGTGTAGGTGGTGTTAATGTCTAGTAGGGTGACATCTTGAAATCAACCAATTCTAATCTATACTGCCCAAAGCTGAAAACATGCACTTTTTTAGTTTTTGTTTATAGGTTAGTGTTTTGTGTTTGTCTCTTGTTCATCACGGTTTTGCTTTGTTTACTCCACTTACTGATCTTGGTGCTTTTTTGATATTTCAGTTATATTTATTTCCTTTCTTTTTCTGTCTCTTGCTCCGGAAAAGATTAAACTTTAGGTTTTTCCTTTACTGTTTTGTTTATATTCTTATTGTCTAATAGGGTACATTGCAATCGTCATGTTTATACTTTTTGAACGATCCAGTATGACAGCGTTCAAGTACATGTATGATTCACTCACTTGATCCGTGCGTTTGAAATAAATTCTTTTTAACTCCGCTTAATTTTTAAAAAATAAAAACACTTTTATTTCAACTAAAGTACTTCTGCTTTAACTTATGAGCTGTGCGAACCTGTAATCTTTCGCACGGCTCTCAAAATCTGATGACTATCTCTCACTGTTTGGAGATGAAACTGCCTACCATAAAACCGCCAGCTGTTTGGAGATGAAACTCGTTAGCATCGCCAGCTCCATAAAAGTTGCTGATCTTAGAAAAAATAAGGGGAGTTCCTGTTCTGAGTTAATAATTTGTGAACACAGTGGCGAATTCAGGGGGGGAATATTGGGCTACAGCCCCCCCCCCAGAGCCAAGCCAGAATTCTTGATTTAATTTAACATCATTACAAATGTTTTTTCTTAATTTCTGTCTTTAAAAAAATAAAAACGTTTCAACATTGCTTTCTAGATTGAAAGGCTCGAAAATGTTGGTACTTTTGTAGTCATTCCACTTGTAGCATTGACGCGGTCGAAGATATTTTTTGGCTAGTTATTTCATCGTAATTTTTATTAAATTATCGAAAGTATTGTATTGTTCTTTATGATTCTTATTGTCAGGTGAGTAAAGTCTGTAAAGTTAAAGAGTTTTGGTTTACTTTAGCCTTGAAGTTTAACATTCATCACGACGATACAAAGTTTTTATGACCTCAGCTCCCCAGACCGGAATCCTAGATTCGCCACTGTGTGAACGTATGGCAAACGATCTCTTTTCTGTTTTGGACATTTGACGGTAACCTGCGCCGCTCTGCGCAAAACATTTCCATGATGGCCAGGACTTGGAAACAATTATAAAAAAGAAACTTCGTAAAATTATCCAATTTTTTTTTATGTACTTCTGATAATATGTCAGGATAACAATAAGTTGATTTTCATCACGACTGCAACTGCTTTACTAAGATGCCTTTATACGTCCAACAACGCAACTGCAGTACATCTATCAAGTTTGTTTAGGCAGTTATTTTAGCTACCGAACCCTAGAATAAGCAATGGGTTTTTCCTCCCTTTTATTCCAATTCTTTGATATTAATACTCAAAATTGCGAGGAAGCATATGCTATGCGACAAAGAGAACAATCGCATCGTTGAAAGTGAATTCGTATCTACTTCCACGCTTCGTTATATTCCGGGAGTATTTTTTATATTTCTGAATATTGCTAACAATTGACGCAAATAGTTCTACTTTCTTCATGCTTTCGCGGTGAGGTTTCCCGCCTTTAATGGAAAACATAATCATTTTGTCGGAGATACGAGAAAAAAAATCCGACAAAGGAGGGGTTAAAGAAATCCGAAAGCCAAAATTCTATGTACTATTTCTTATAATTTTTGTCAGTACTGATTTCAGTTCTAATTTTTTGGAGGGAATTAAAAAGGTTGATTAAAAATGGAACTGCATCTCGGAGCCATATTTGATGCCTGTTGTATCCAACGTTTTCTCGCTTTAATATGCGGCAACCGCCAGCGGGGGAACCGGGGCTACGAAACCCCCCGCTCCCCGAATTTCCCGTCCTTTGACGTCACCCCATCTGCCGCCGGTCGATGCGAACGTAACTGGAACCGCGTGGGGGCGGGGCCGTCGTTTCATTATGCGAGGGGGTCTACGATTGATTGTTGCGCGTGCCCCGTGATTTTTTTTTATTGTTGTTTTTTCCCCTGCCCTTATCGGCAGCGGCGTGTGATGAAGTGTCGTTTGAAGTTTGGAACGCACTTTTCGGTTGTGATTTCCCTCCTGTTGAGTGGGGGGAGGAGGGGGCAATTTGAAGCGAGATTCCCAAACATTTTAATAAGTTGCTGAGCGAGATTTTTGGAGCCTTTGCGAATGATTTGAATGCATTTTTAGACGCGCGCTTAAATGAAAATGAAAGTCAAACTTCTATCTTAGCAAGAAATCCCTTGTAATTTATTATAGAGTGAAATTCTTTGATGGAGAATTTTGCATTGAAATGTAGTGGGTTTTTTTTGCTTGTTTTGTTGCACTGTCTACTCTCGCACTTCGTTTTGCATTGTTAACTATGGCAAAAATAAATGCAGTAAACCTCCGTTTATACGTCTTTCAAGGGACCGACGAATGAATGTAAAGACTCTTTTTAGTTATAATATTGTTTTTTCGCATGTCTGATTTTGCCGCTCGGGGCTGACCGTCCCACTTTAATTACGCCACTGCGTAAAGAAACCCAGCCACAATTCCAAAAACTTTTTTTTCGGACTCGGTGAGATCTAAAACGTTGAAATTCATCAAAATCCCGAGATCCAATACGTTGATACTCTCTCTCTCTCTCTCTTCGTATGCGAGAAAGTTTAAAACCAGCTGGAGTGTCTCCCCGAAACTTTCTCGCATACGCCCTAGACGGGAGGGGGATGCGCCAATGGTAGTAACACGCTCCATTCTCTAACATAGGTGGGGAAAACGCTCCAGCGGTGGCGCCTTTTTTACTTTTTAGTATACGAAGTATACAAAGAGAAAGTATTGCAATCGTCAAAAAATTCGAACTCGAGATTTTGACGGATCTCCACGTTTTAGACCTTCCTGAGTCCAGAACACACAATTTTTGAATTATGTCTGTCTGTGAACACGATAACTCGAAAACTATTAGAGCTGCGGGGATGAAATTTGGTATGTGATCTTTACACATAATTTGTAGGTTTCTGTCAAATTTTGGACAAAATCCGTCAACGGGAAGTCTGTCTATCTGTCCGAAGTCAAGCGAACGCTATAACTCAAAAACTTGAATAGCTAGATGGATAAAATTTGGTAGACAGTTTTATCGTCATGAATGTAGGTCCGTATAAAATTTTGGGCCAAATCCGTCAACGGGTTGACTGTCTGTATAATCGCATACTTGTTAAACATTCGTTTCAAAACTGCTCTCCATGCGCATGCGTACTTAGCAATCTCTGGTACCAAGCGGGAGGATTACGTCACTTTGTCCTTGAGACGGAGTTTGTGATAGATATGTTTTATCTCCTGTTTCGTTTTCGCTCGCTCGTATAATAGCGGATCTTGCTGGAGTGTGATGGAAAATAAATATTGCTAAGTTTTAATACATAGGCATCTCTTTTAATATGATTCTTCACTTAAATATTTTACAATCACTATAATCTGCAACGAAAAACCTCCTGATATTCGTTGCGTTCTGGATTACAGTAGGTTGGATTTCTTTTATCCGCGCAAGGGGAGGGGAAATGACAAATTTTTGAGCAGTATACGAGAAAGTTTAGGGGAGGCTACTCCCAGTGGTTTATTTTCGTCGTAGAATGGTGAAGAACAACCGAATATGCAATTTGAACGCGCCTTTTTTTCAATCGATTGAAACCAAAATCGGACACTGATCTATAATTATGATAAGACCACATATCAAATTTCATTAATCTGAGTCATTGCATTTAGGAGTTATCGTGTTCACAAGTATGCGATTATACAGACCGACAGACAGTCAACCTTTTGACAGATTATGCCCAAACTTTGATACGGACCTACATTCTTGATGATAAAACTGTGTACCAAATTTTATGTATCTAGCTATTCATAGGCGGTTGGTGCACCAAAAAAGTGGGGGTTCAAAAGAGGTGTGGGTGGTTGGGGATCCCTAAAGCTGTTTTTTTTTTTTTTTTTTTTTTTTTAA
>BGPR01006566.1:66915-79035 GCA_013235015.1 Araneus ventricosus | reverse complement strand
CCCCCCCCCCCCCCCCCCCCCCCCCCCCCCCCCCCCCCCCCCCCCTTCTCAGTTTAAATATTTCTAAAACTATGGGTTTTAGTCAAAAACTCTTAATTGCAGAATTAAGTTACATTAAATATCCTACAAAAATAGTTCTACATATTTTTCGTAGGATGAATATTTTTAAATATATAGCGGTATGAAAAAGTGTATAATTGAAATAAGTGATTCAAAATGTTAGTTTTATTTCTAAGAAAGAAAGTTTTTATTTCAAAATGGTAGCTATCTATTACAATATATATATATATATATATATATATATATATATGTTTTCGTTGTTGTAGTCGTTAAATAAAAAACAGGCCGAGTTATTAACTAATTTTCCTTTATTATGGGAGAGTGACGGAATGTACGTACATCTTGGTTTAAGTTTCAAGCCAAAAGCGAACAGAAAATCCCTGCTTTTTCTCAGGTAGAGATTTAACAGATAGACACGTGATCAAAGTGAAGGGAATATTGCCTATTTTTAATAAATTGCGTAAGCGTTTTAGGGAAGATGCATGGCGTCAAGGAGTCGCTGATTTCGCGATTTGTTCGCGCCTGGAAACAATTAAAATATTTTTTTAGTTATAAATATGCCAAGACGAGAGATTTAGTGTACCTCCAGCGCGGAAAATAGAACGAAACTGGAGTTTAAGAAAAGTGATTATGGAATACATTAAGACTTTAAAATATATAATATTAGAATTTGAAATAAAATTAAGCGAGATTATATATATATATATATATATATATATATATATATATATATATACCCACATAAAAATATACATAACCCATTTTTACTCTTGTTCGTAATCGAATTTTATCATATTTTTCTATTATTTGATCAAATTCGAACTCCTCCTCTTCTTCTAGAGGGACACCATTAGTACAGGTACCATGGCAGAAAACACAAACAGAAACCCATTGCTAAACGAGTGTTGCGACGCCGCTCCTTTTGTTGAGGAGAGATCAGATTTGATCTTGGTTGATGATGTGACAAATGCTGCATATCTATAGTTATTCAAATTATGTCCATTAGCAAGGGTTTTGTATATGACTAGAAACATCTTCTCACCGGCTTGTGAGATAGCATCTGGCGTTGATGAGGGGTTATAAAAGATGCCAGCAATGTTTTCCATCTGGCTCATTTGATTTTTGAACAATACAACTATAGTGCTTCGCTTTTTCTATAAATAGCTGATGTTATGTTGCAGCCACTGAATGCATGGAGAAGGAGGATGGTTTGGGGAAAAGAAAGTTCTTCTTGGAGCTTTCTTGTAGAAAATAATTTAGCTTCGACTTTTCTGTTGCCAGGCTTCATAAAATAAATGTTACTTTCTGGCGGTTCCACAGCATAACACGACTAGGACTACGTCTTGCCCTGTTATAGCAACAATGGGATGAGAAATTGCTTTCTCTAATCCACATCGCACAATTTAAGTATCAGCATCTCCTGTAGCAACTCTCGTTTCAATTCTTTCTGCAGCCATTCTGTGTTAGTAATTGAATAAGCCTGGTCTTATTCCTTTCGTTGGAAGGAAAATGTTCCTGTTGAACTGTGACAGATTGGTTGCGAGCTTTTAAGTTAAACTCGGCACAGATATGTAGATTTAGATTATACTATCTAAATATGCTGATTCGATGCATTAATAGAACCAAAAGACTGAGTAGAAGGGATCTTGTGGAAGGGAACGGACGTAAGGGAAGGCATGGAGCACGACTGTTCATTAAATAGCTTCAGGCTCCCTCCCCTGACACCACTACTACTCTCGACACATACAATAATTATTATATACGAATATATTATATACGAATGTATATAATATATTCGTATATACCCTGTATATTTATTACATACGAATGAGGTTTTTCTGAGGGTTGTTGCTTCAGCACTTTTTATTGATTTTACCATTACAATAAGGAATTTTAGAAATATTCCATTTTAAATCCTCTTCTGTCTGCTAAACTATTGATGATACAAAAAATTTAGGACTATTTTTGTAGGAAATTTAATGTAACTTAATTTTGTAATTAAGAGTTTTTCTTTAAAGCCCATAGTTTTCGAGAAATTTAGGAAAAACTGAGAAATCCCTTCTTTAGCCCCCACCCGCCCGAAGGACCCCACCGGTGGGGACTTTTAGTATATCGTTTAAGGCAGTCTTCCCAATAACTGTACCAAATTTCAAAACTCCAACTTCTTCTTAAATTCACAATTCGTTGACTGGACTACGAGTACAAGGAGACTTGTGAAGGGGAACGCATGTGACGGGAGGAAAGGAACACGAATGTTCATCAACTAGGTTTGTCAGCTCCTCCCCCCGCTCCTACACATACAATACTACCCTAGTATAATTATTATATAGGCATGGGGTTTTCTTAGGGTTGTTGATTCAGCACTTTTAATTGATTTTACGATTACAATAAGGAATTTTAGAAATATTCACTTTTGAATCCCCCTGTACCACAAAAACAAAACGCCGTCCTCTCTGCCCTTACTAATTGCCCCTTACTTCCTTATCGTTAGTGAATTTTCTATTTTGATTGTAAGTGAAGGTTCCCAAAAGAGGCTATTAAAAATTGCATAATGATATTTGCTTTTTCTTTAGACAGAACTCAGTCGATCTTTTAATAAATTATAGAAGCGAAATCGATTTAAAACCAGGGGGAGTGGTCTCCCCTAAAGTTTGTCGTATACTCCCTAACTCATCTAGAGAAAAAATAAGCTAAAAGGCAGTAAAACGCGCCAAGCGTCCCTAAGGCAGGTGGAGAAAAAGTAAGCGAAACGGCATACCATGTGTTTCACGCAGCAAGGAGGAAGTAAAATCAAGAAGCCAGTGTGATTACGCAATAGGGCTGCGCGTAAGATAAAGAAAACCGAATTTGCAATTTCAACGCCTTTTTTTCAAACCGATGGAAACAAAAATTGGACACAAATCTACAATTAAGGTTAGAAGCCCGCATACCAAATTTCATTTATCTAAATCATTGTGTTAAAGAGTTATTGTGTTCACAAATATGCGATTATACAGACCGACAGATAGTCAACCCTTCGACGGATTTGGTCCAAATTTTTATAAGGACCGACATTCACGATGATAAAACTGTGTACAGTAAAGTCTCGATAATTCGAGGCGGACGGGACCGGGTCTACCTCGAACTATCAAAAACTCGAATTATCGAAATCATAAAATTTAATAAATAAATAAACGGAAATAAAAGCAATTTTTAAATTTCCGTGAAGTATATTTAAATGAAAAATGTACTTACATATTATTACATTACTGCTGATAGCAACAGGTTAATTATATCTTAAAATAATTGTCTATTGTTTTTTGGTTAAACATATTGCTCCTATATATCGATCTTAAATATATCCCGTTTTCTTCGGGAGGGTGCATTCCTGCAGGTGGCTTCGGGGTGCACAGGGGACATATGACCCGTCGAACAACAATAAAAACCAGATGCAGTATTTCTTCCACGTGTTGTGTATGTGTTGGTCATTATTTGGGAGCTAAACTGATTTTTTTCATTATCTCAGATTTATGGAAAACTCGAAAAATCGAGACTCGAATTATCGAGACTCTACTGTACCAAATTTTATCTATCTAGCTATTTAAGTTTTTGAGTTATCGTGTTCACGTGAAAGCGGACAGGCAGACAGACTTCCCGCAGACGGATTTTGTCCAAAATTTGAAAGAAACCTACAAATTATGTGTAAAAATCACATACCAAATTTTATCTTTGTAGCTCTTATAGTTTTCAGTTTTCGAGTTATCGTGTTCACAGACAGAAACACAGACATAATTCCAAAATTGTGTTTTTCGGACTCGGGGAGGTCTAAAACCTGGTGATTCATCAAAATCTCGAGTTTGAGTTTTTACACGATTACAATACTTTCTTTTTGTATACTTCGTATACGAGAAAGTGAAAAAAGACTGACGGTAGATTAATCTTATTCTTTAAGGACATTGTAAATGAATAATGTAATGAATTCCGAAGTCTTTACCTGTTTTTCTCCATCATTTTCCGCATACATGTCTTCATGTATATCTCGTAGACTCACTAGGTCTAAGTCGATAGAGCCAGATATTGCTTTCAATTCGTTCTAAAAATACAAAGAGAGAGATGAAACATTTGAGGACCTTATATACAAATCCGATTCTAATGTGTTGATCATATTTCTCTAACATATCATATCGGATTTTACTTTTACTTTACAACTTTTTTCAGGAATTTCAGAAAAATACTTGCCTTTCTTCTCAATTACGTATTTGTGCTGTGATTTTTACGATTTTTAACTTGAATTAAAGAGATGCGTTTTCGTGAAAATTTATCCTGCTTGAAATCTTTGCTTCGTGATGAGCAAAAAAAAAAAAGAGTCTTCTAGATACAGTCCGACCTCGAAAATCCGGACTTCTAAAATCCGGAAACCGGACGATTTTTTTCAACTCACGACGAAAAAAAAATGTGCTAAATAAATTTTAAAATAGAACGCTTGAGGCAAGATGCGGAAATGCCAGTCATTCTATTCATTTTAAACTACTATTTTTTTTTGTCTTTATATCATTTTTTAATGTCTCTATGTTTTTATTGTTTAAAACGTGTTTTTATATGAAGTCTTTGGAATTGACGTCAACGTGTAGATCAGCATACGTCTCGATTGGTTGCGCATGCGCAAACGTCACAGGCGTTACCAAGGCAACCATTTGCCGTTGCCTTGCGACTCCCGGGTCTGTTCTGAAGACGTCTGCACATGCGCGCTTAATTGTGACGTAACTTACCTACACGGTGACATCAGAACTTTGACATCTCTATTGATTAAAGTAAGATATCTAAAAGCAGGACCTTCCAAACCCCCGAGCAGTCCGGATTTTCGAGGTTGTACTGTACAATTATAAAAAAAATTTCAAAATTCAATACATTTTCTGGCATTAAATTTCGACTCCTTTTGTTCCCTCACTATGAGTTTGTTCTAGGAATTTATTATTAATACTCGGTGCTTGGATCGCTCTAGTTCTGGAATTCATCACGATATTTAAGTGATGCATTTTTGTTCATTAATGGAAAATTCTGCTAAAATAACTTTGTAACATTGTCACACACTCACATCCTACACCTGATGTTCTACGTCACATATAGCTTCATTAAAAAGGCTTGTCCTTAAATATGTCAGAATAAGATGAAGAAATGTAGGACAATCTCACCAAAGAAACAGGTATCGGATATCCTCAATAATTAGTATACACAGTTTATCAAATAAATACTCAAACCTGCGGTCACAAAAACTCTACTGTACAAAACTTAGGGTTATATCAATCATTTTCTCTTCAGAACCCCTTCCCCGGCTTGGACAAACATACTTGTCCCATCTCCGTTTCCATTAAACAGACTCTTTAGCTTCTTGGCCCTGCTTTATCGTATCCACATTGCCCTAGTGCCTTCCTCGTATGATCATTTTGCATTTCAGAAACAAAAAGATATCACAGGGGACTAAGTCTGGTGAATAGGCAGAATGATCTATCGTAGTGATCGATATACGAAAGATGTCTTCCGGACAATTACTATTCAATGTATAGGACTTAGGGACGACATTTGCGTACAATCTTTCACAACCCCAGATGTTTGTCAGAATGGTGTACATAAACGATTTTTCCGAATTCAGTCCATCAGAAATCATCCGGAAAGAGAATATATGATCAGAACACACAAACGATATTCGATGTTTTAATCAGCACTTGAGGACGACGGTCGTTCTCTCTTTGCAAATTCACGACACTCACGGAAATGCTTGAAACATTTGAAAAGAGGTGTTTTATCCAGTGTATCTCCATAAACAGTTCTCAACATTTCATAAATATACTGCGAGTTTTACATCAAAATTCTGATGGTGATTTTTTCTCCATCTGTTCATCAATCTCCAACGTCGACAAGATCATAACACTGGGTGGGAAAAAAGCCTTTAGTTGTAATTCAAATGAAATCCCCCCGACCTAGCGCAAAGCTTTGCGGTGGATCTGAGTGATGGCCGCTGCAATAGCTCGAGTGCTGAGGCCGAAGTCCTATTGTCCATCACAGGCCATAGCCCAGCATCACCGGCAGAGGGCATGCCTCAGCCATTACTATGCCCAACAGGGAAGCGAGACCCCGCTTACTTATCCGGCGGCTTCTCATCCACATACTCGTGTGCCCACCCCCAGCTTGTCTGGATGGTCTGACAGTTACTGACGCTCCAATGGGTCCTCCATTAACTGAACACACAGGTCATGTCCTCAAACATCCTCTCAAGGCCACCCTAAAGACGTGGCTCGAATATTTATTAAGCAGGCTACGCACATACACGTTCTGTGTGATCGGTTTTCACATCAATATAGGGCATCAGCATCTGCATTTTCATATTTCCTTTTGGAAAGCGTAATGTTTGAAATAACGTAAGAAGGTCTTTTTTTCATTTGAACCTCTATCAGTGCATTCTGGTACCAATCTAATCCGATCAAAATCGATCTAACTTAATACTAATAATATTTTGTTGAAGTGGAAGGAATTTTTGACCATTCAGTATTACTGTATGTGAAAGAGGATAAATCTCTGCTTACCTTCTCAGATATTCCCGCTTTTTCGAAAGAATCTTTACGGTATCCTAGAACTTCCGCTTTCACTGTTAATTTTCCAGTACCTCCAGTCATTTTAAGCTCTTTGAAATCTAGAAGAAAGAAGAAACCAGGGAAATAAGATCTGGCAAATAAAAACCCTCTTTCCTTAGATTCATTTTACATTATACGAAAATGAACCAGCTATCGAATTTGAATAATGATTAATGAAAAGTATCTCAAAAAACGACCTCGAAAATGATATAATTAATAGAGATATTTTCGGTCGAAACTTATCCTGTCTATATTATTTTGTCCAGAATTCATTCTCTGCATACGTGGGAGGCTGGAAGAAAGAAGGTGAGTGGTCCAAAAATCAGTTTTAGGGTTCTGACGGTTTCTATACCTTCAGAACCTCCTCTGTCACATGCTCAAAGTGCTAAGACACGAAACAGTATTTTTTCATGGCTCAAACTGCCTATTTTCTAATCCATTATAGTGGATCAGAAAGTGGCAGTGGCGAATCCAGAATTCGGGTCTGGAGAGGGCTGAGGTCATAAAAATTTTGAATCGTCGTGACAAATGTCAAACCTCATGGTTTATGCAAACCAAAACACTTTAACTTTACAGACTTGACTCACCTGACAATAAGAATCATAAAGAACAGTACAATACTTTCGATAAGTTAATAAAAAGCACAATGAAATAACTAGACAAAAAATGTTTTCGATCGCGTCAACGCTATAAGTACAAGTGGAATGACTAGAAAGGTAGGAAATTTTTCGAGCCTGTCAAGCCAGAAAGCGATGTTATCACGTTTTTATTATTTGTTTTAAGAAAGAAAATTAAGAACAAACAGTTGTAGTGATTTTAAATAAAATCAAGAATTCTGGTTTAGCTCTGGGGGGGCTACAGCCCGATAGCCACCCCCCTGGATTCGCCACTGGAAAGTAGACAGTCGTTTGTCAAAACAAAAAAAGTGAAAATTGAACCGACTGAAAAGAAAGAGGGTTAGTCGTCCAACAGTATCGATTAATGAAATTCGATGGGTAACGCTGCATACAACAACGAAAATACCATTTCAGTAGTGTATTTCAATGTAGCAGTATTACAAAACTTTAAACACACTTTTCTCGCATATTGCATTTTGCCCACTAATTCCCTTCCTCCAAAACCTGTCACATATCAATCAAAACATTCAAATGTAAAACAGTAAATGAAATTTCAGAATAATTTTTATAGAGACTCTTCATTAAACTGTCTTTTGCATTTTTACAAGTTTTTAAGACTTAATTTGCATTTTTTTATTCATAGTTAAAGATTCATTTCGTCGCCTTAACATTTTTATCCATGGCTTCATGTCTACTTAAATCAGGGTATCTAAACCATTTAGTGTTTGGAAGTTAAACTCGTATATTTCTTTCAGTAGAAGCCCTGTGAAATTATTAGACTGCTTATATTGATATTATTGACTTTATTGGTATTTTCCCCGGATTGGTTTCTTTAATTTATGGGATGAATTTAGTTTATAATCCGTTTTTTTTAATATTTCAGAAATTTCGGAGTTTTATTATTATTTTTTGCATTACAAATTTTCAGATCAATATCGACATATTGAACATTCACCAATAATTCGTCGCTTAACAAGCAACACTACCTATCTCAGTTTTCGAAATTTTACAAAAGAAAGAAAATGCGTAATGTTTCGCAATCAATTATGAGCATGGCAAATTTTGTTCTGACATTGGTGTATCATATACGGTCTCATGTTCATACCCGATGCGAAAAAATCCGCAATTTTCGTTTCTGGTGGCAAAAAAAATTCAGTTTTTGCTTCCTCTTTGTAAAATTTAGAAAATTGAGATAGGTGCTGCTAGTTAAGCGAAAAATTACGATCTGGTTAGCTTCTAAAAATAGCAATTTCTTTGAACTGCTTCTTGTCATTTCAGTGTCCGTCAGCACGCCGATAGAGGATATTCAGATGAAGCGGATGTACATGTTGTCAGTGCTAGTTTCCCAATACTAAACAAACTGATCCATAAATAAATCGGAGGAAATGCAAAAATTAAATATCGCGCCACGGATAAAAATAGCAAGGAAACTGCTGCTTGTTTTGAAAGACATTTTACAGAAAGTTCCGTTATGACTGGAGACTCAAACAATTGAGTCATTTCTCCTTCCTTTATATTATTCCTGTTTATTTCAGCTTATTCAAAGCAAACAATAATAATGCTTCATTTCGACAGACTTATTTTCCTTTTAAATTTGAGCCTAATTGAAGGATCCAAAGATAGGATTAGGGATTTAGTTAAGAGTGAAAAGGATTTCACTCAATTTAGAAATAAAGCAAAATGATGACGCTCTTTTAATTTAAGGTTAAATAATATCAATTTTGTGAATAATTCACTGCTCTCTTTGGAGCAAAAGGTTATAGTGAAAAACAAGAAAACTTTATACACATTCAGAACTTCCAATATACAGAAAAGATTAGTCTTTTCATGAAATTCGTGGCATGAAAATTTTTCCTTGTGCCGGATTTCAGTGATTAATGAAATAAGTAAATTATGCTAAGAATAAATAAAATGAAGTAATATTTATAGTAAAGTAAATATAATTTACAAACTACGGGAAAATATTTGATTGTGAAAAATGTCTGATCGCAGTCAAATGATGAGAACGGTACCTTATGAGCCACTCTTTTCTCCAAACTTCCACGTCACACCAACGGGAGGACGGTTGGCGGATTTCGCTTGCCCCGGACATTCACACATGGCGGATATTTGATAAAATAGGGTCTCGAACTCGTGAACCTTTGGTTCTGAAGCCTTGCCACCTCAGCCATAGTAATTAAAAGACATTTTCTTAATTTTAAAATGATGGAAAGATCACGATTTTCCGTTTTTATTCATGTTATTTTATTATTTTCATTACCTCACGATATACCACGTTATTATTCATTCCTACTATTAGTTCACACTCTCCCTATTTATATATCTTGTTCAAATTTTCAATCGTTAATAAAATACTTTTTATTCATCCACTCAAGTTCAAATACATTTTTTAAAACTTGTAGTGGATGACACTTGATGTTAATACAGTTTTTTCAAATATTAATTCATTAATTAAATTTAATTAATCAATTTTATTTATTAGAGCCTCGCACAGGCTACGATCATGGTGTAGGGATAAGAAATACGGAACGAGACTCGGTGGCGCAACGGTAGCGCGTCTGACTCCAGATCAGAAGGCTGCGTGTTCAAATCACGTCCGGGTCAAGAGATATACTCAAGACATATCATTTTTGCACTTAATTTATATTCTGAAAAATATCTCTTGTTGGCAATTGCATCCAAAAATGTTTAGTTCCCCGTTTGAATAGATAAACTTAGGTCTATTTTTTTTTTCAATTCCTACTATTAGTTCACATTCTCCCTATATATATATATTTATATATCTTGTTCAAATTTTCAATCGTTAATAAAATACTTTTTATTCATTCACTCAAGTTCAAATACATTTTTTAAAACTTGTAGTGGATGACACTTGATGTTAGTACAGTTTTTTCCAATATTAATTCACTAATTAAATTTAATTAATTAATTTTAGTTTTATATCGGAGAAAAAAATTTCTAAAATAAAATTTTTCTTCGTTGACCTAAGTAGGAATTGACTTTAAAAATTTGTTTATATTACTTGTGTTATTATTTAACAATAAACCGCTTGGAAAAGTTGCGATTCGTGACAAAAGCAGATTGGAGAACAATTTTAAAAGAATTCCCTGGAGTGTTACTTATTTTATCCCGCCTAGGTATTTGTTGTGTCCCTCCCTTCGTTTCGATTCCTGTACAGCACTCATCGCAGACTAATGCACTCTCACGGAAGCGTGTCTGATGTTCTTAGGCAAAAAGTTTTATCAGCCTTAAAAAAGATGTTCTGCTCCGTTTCAAGTGTGGAAGAAGATCACTCACCTCTGGAAATTTTGGTGTATCCTGCCGCTGCATTCGCGTGCGTGGTAAAGCCATTTTTCGAATCGGGAACTCCGGCTAAAGAGTGATCTGAAAAGCTCCATCGAATATTTAAGGAGGAAATATTATACAATTTTCTACCCATGGAATCTTTCAACCAAATGTCGACGGAAAACAATTTTTCGCCATAAAAGGGAACCTGTAAAAGAGAGACCATTTCATGGCTGAAATATCTTCTTTCAATTCTATAATCTAACTCAATACAGAAGAGCAAGAATAAGTTGGGACAAATTCTCAAATGGTAACGTTCTTTATTGGCATATAATAAATTTAAATTGAAAAAAATTATCATTTTGCATTCCGCTAAAATTGTGGCATCCAGAAGCACCATGTTTTCTCAGTAGCACTGATGGACGTTGTTACGTTTTTTTTTTGGAAATTGCATATTCTGTCTTTTCTACTCAAGTAGATATTACGCATTATTTTTTTTTAAATATAGGAGAGCTTTAAGAGAAAAAGAAATACAGCAGAAAATATATTCACCTTCTACTTCATGTTGCACATTATTATATAAAAAGTAAGAGTTAAGTTTTTAAAAAGTTTAGAATAAATCGCGAGTTCAGATGATGATAAATAGCGTTCATTCAGCTAAAGTATTCCTTATTTTACTGTTGTAACCTTAGTGTTTATATTGTGTTGAAAAAAGTTATAAGCCACCTTTGGAAAAAAAATAGACTAACCGCTGTTTCTGAAAATTTCATAGTCTTTAAAAATACAAAAGGATTTTCTTTATAATGTATCCCGTAACTTTAATTTTCTGTAAGGCTATTTAACACTTTACAGATAATCTACACGCTTTAAGTAGAAACTATTTCTGCATGAAAAAAATTAGACGGAATTACGGAAAAAAAAATCAAAATTTTATCAATTGTTTTACGTACTTTTATTTAATTTGACTTGTTTCCTGTTTATATAGATAGATTTTTGAAATCAATTTTCCCTCATTTTCTGATATGCTAGAGTTCTGAAATTTTCCGCACTTGTGTGTTCTAGATGACAATGTTCTATTTTAATATTTTCAGAACTTAATTATCAGCTAATCGATTAATTTTATTAAATTCTGGTTCCATACGAGTGGCGCCATCTGATAATGATTTTGAGAAAAGATTGATTTCAAGATTCCATACTGTTTATATTAATGAATTATAAATTAAGGGCTAAAAAGTAGAAAATGATGAAGATAAAAAAAATTCATTTTAGTACACTTGTAAAAGTATATTTCAAAAAACTATTTTTATTAAAATTTATCTTAAAATAATTTTAAAATTCCTTTCATGGGTCATGTTATAAAGGACACGAAATTACCTGCGATCACTGACCTTCACTATATTATCTTTCTTGGGCTTTTTATTCTGTTTCTGGGCGAGCTTGAGGTGCACTGAGTGAGGATGGCTGCACACAACCCTAAAAATTGAATTTTGTGATGAATATAAGCAAAATGGAATATATTTGGCTGAAAACAATTGTTATAGCAATTATTT
>BGPR01006566.1:0-66905 GCA_013235015.1 Araneus ventricosus | reverse complement strand
CACAGCAAGAATCCGTATTGATTGAAAGAATTTTTTGTTTTGCTGACGTCGAATATCCTATTTCATCAATCATGATCAAGAATCGCATTTTCCAATATTGTAAAGAGAATAACATCAAAAATATCTTCGTCAGCAACGCTTCTGGAAAATATTGGATGGAAGGGTTCTTGACTCGATACTCGGAAGTATATAGGAGGAAGATCCAGATGATGATGCTTGGAAGGGCAATAAAACTAAATAAAGTTATGTGCTATAAGTTTATAAAATTGAAAGAAGTCGTTTTAGAGCAAGGTCAGCGTATGAAGAAAAACAAGATTGTGACAACAGAGAGCTGGTCCTGTCTGGTTTCTGAAACAGAGGATGCTACGGATAAAAGCATGTATTCGATTTGAGAACAATATATTCACGAATCATACGTGGATTATTGTTCATTAGATCCTTTTTATATGACAAGAATGTGAGTTTTGAAATGTTAAAGTTTTTTATGAGGGATTCTTTATTTTAATAGTTGTTGAAATACAGTGTTTAAACCGAATGATTATCTTGCAATTACCATATATTTGTTCGCTCTTATTTTGAAGTAATTTAATTTCTCTATCATCTCTCATTCCTATTTGAAAACGATGATGCCTTATGAAAAAATGCAGGGCAAACTTAAATTAATATTCAACAGTCAAACATAAATTTTATTTTAAGAAATCTATTCTCACTTTATAGATGTGTCCGCCTTCGCCGGGTGGGGATTGGTAGCAGATGGTTCATTGCCTATGCGAAATGTCAAAGTCTGTAAAAAATCATCGAATCATTTATTAAATATTTATACAGAAAGAAATAATTATTAACACAGATTGTATTTCCGAAGGATGCATTCCCTAAAATATATTTTTCAAGCCGAACTAACAATCTAGACTTACTTTTGCACACTTTCCTTATTATTGTAGCTTCAATATTTGAGGACATTAACAGAATTAGGTTCCTAATTTTTTTATTATTATGATTTGTTTTCAATTATTATACTGTTACAAAGCTATAAAGTTGTTTCCCTTAGATGCTAATCTTGGAGACAAACTTGGCGACTTGGCGATAAATTTGGCGACCTTCGCGACAAATTTGGTAACCATTTTAGCGACTTGGTGGCGAAGTTGGCGACTTTGATGACAAAAGGAATTTTCTAGAAAGACATTGAACTGTCAACCTATTTCCACTGGCTTCATGAACTTTCTGGAGATTACGTCACTTTCTACATAATGAAGTCACTTCCTGTTGAAAAAGTATAAAAGCAAGCTCTCAAGCCAAGAAGAATTGGATTTTGATCATCAAGCAAGCTGGTGAGCTAACAAGAAACCTTTGAGCGCTGTGTTGAGATTTAATGGTTGTGAATTTTTACAAGTGCTGTTTTAATACTTGTGCTACGTTTCTTTGCTAAGAATATTTTTTAAATAAAGAGCTTTATTTTTTTAAATCCTGCTTATTGGACTGCATTCACGTACACCCACAAGACGATTATGTCACAATTTTTTCACAATGATGTGTGAGTATTCTTTATGGATTTAGTTGTATTATCATACCAACGATTTAGGGGTCTTCTTATAAACAGAGTTCTAATCCGCGCGTTTACTTAATTTGTAGAACATGACGAAACAAAAGCTACATCTCAATATTTGTTAGAAAATAAAATGTCATTTAAAGATTCTAAACTGAGTCTTGCGTCTAAAATCGCCGTCTTGCAACCCTTTGTTCAAATGAAAAGCATAAACAATTATTTATACATTGGAGCTCAAAAGTAAAGTTACTAACGCATTTTTCGAAATTATTCAAAATAGCTGTCACTGATATTTTAAAAATTGCAATTCTATATAATGTGGAGAATGGTCAATGTAGTTCCAGTGCACCCTATTTTTAGCCACAACTCTGAAACGTTCTCCTGCGTTATTATATATGATAGAATTGCGTATAAATAGTTCATTTATGAATATTGCTTTTTTTATCGAGGGTATCTCTTGCATTGTTATTTCAATGATTTTGGTAAATTTGAAAAAGTCGAGTAATTCTAGATTTGAAGCAAACATTTTAATTTCATTAATGCATTGTGTAGAATTAAATAGGTATATTTTAATGCGCATGGTACAATTTTAAATTTAACAATATTTTAGTGCACTTTATTCATTCCATACCAAAAAATGAAATTAAGCAGTGAACTTAGCTGTTTCTTATAGCATAAGAATGTTATAATAAAATTTCAGATCAATGCCTCAAAATATGAAAATATATGAAAATTTCAGATCATTAACTCAAAATTGGGAGAATCTTTGTTTTGAACGTCCATTTTACGATTGCAGAAATTTTTATAATAAGAAACAGTCACATCAGAACTCTTTAGTTGATGATATGAGTAAAGAGTGTGTTACAATTTCTTTTATGGAATCATTGTAGAAATAATCAGATTTTTGTAAAAACAATCCTGTTCATGAGCCGTCGATTATTATTATACTATATTTTCAATTTTTCCTAAAACTCAAACTGTTTCCTTTCAATCAAAAATGCTAGCAATACCTTTTTCTTAACTTTGAAATAACTTACATCACATTTAAGTTTCTAAGACAAAGATTTAAAAATATCAAAAATTTATCGCTTAATAAACATCTTCTACAAATGCTTAACAATAGCGTCTCAAGTATTATACTGGAGCATATATTAAAAAATCAAGTGAAAAATACTTCTGGTTTGTAAGGAAAGTAACTGTTAAATACTTTCGAAACATATTAATAAAAAAGTCGGTCACTTACATTTTCACCCAAGGCTTTACAAAGAACTCTGAAAACTGTAAGATCTTCTGTTGGAAGAAAAAATCATATATATATATATATAAACCATTATAACTCAAATAACATTTTCATCATATACACCTATTAAACCCTTATTTAAAATTAAATATAATAAACAATATAATCTAATATTAATCACACAATGAAATACAGAAAGCTACTAAGATTAAAAACTATTACTATGAAAAAGCCAATCCAGATATGGAATTCAAACAATCAAATGCCAATCGACCTTAGGAATCAATTATGTCACATTATTTCGAAATTTATAGGCACCAACCTTCTGTGAGGGCCAATTGTTGGATATATATATATATATATATAAGTGGTCTTTATAAATCAATATTATCTATATAATAAAGTGAATAAAAAATTATTTCTCTTAACCTATAAACATCTTCTGGGTACATATTTTCTCAGACAACATTAAAAGTGTGGGCATTCTATAAAGTAACTGAGGTTCTTAGAGAATGTAACAAACGCATTAATTTTATATTACGGCTAGACAAAATCTGGACATATAATCTAAAAATAGGAATTCTGATTAAGAAACTAAAAAAATGTTTCCCTCCTATTGAATTCCTATGAAAAAAATTAATTTTTCGTCCCTTTTGATGGACTATAAGTAGTCGAATTATATCTTCTCAAGTTAATAAGAAATATAACCATCAGATATGTAGTTATACAAAGAATAGGGGGATTGAAACTATCTACATAATGATTAGAGATTCCGATAGAACTGGTCCGCGCGAGAGGAAGCTCTTTTCGCTAAAAGACAACTACACCAGTCAGTACAAGAAAGGGAAAAAATATTACGTATGGTAAATGTGCAAAAACGCAACGACGCAAAAAGAAAAGATTAACTTTTCACACGTTTCCTAGGCATTCTATCAACTGCCAAAAGACGAAACGACGAAGTGTCAAATACTCCCTGCAGTGACATTTAATGTCGCCGGGTGATTTTTGCAGACATCCAAATCCAATCCGTAGAGTGAATCCAAATACCATTTGTCAGAGTTCAGTGGCGAGAGAAACGCGATTTCAATTTCGTCTTGCTACACTAACGGGTCTATTCTGGTACCGCCGGTTGGGTTGGGGGACTCAATTTTTTCCCCCTTTAAACACCGGAAAATGGCACGTCCCCAACCCAACCGGGGGTACCAGAATTGACCCTAAGAATGGCTGAAGCATTTTAGCACAAAAATTGGCAAGTTAAGATGATTCCTTTAAAATGTACATTCTTTTTAACACAAATTGCTTATCAATATCCGTGAATGATATGAAAAAAGTTAATAATAAGAGAGCGTGACCCTTGATTCTTAAATTTCTGTAATGGGAGGCAACAAAGGCAAGCCTTGTAAGGAACTTGCCTTTGTAAGGAACAAAGGCATGTTGGTTAATTTTGTCAAAGAGGGAATTCCAGCTACCAAAGAAATTTCTGAATTTTTTTCTTGCTCTTTTTCGTCTGTTTAAAAGAAATAAATGATACCCGTTCGTGTAGAAACTGCCATAGACACGAGAGTGAAAACGATTAGAATGGTAAAGGATATGATGTTAATATTTTGTGCACTTATTTAATTTCAATACTAAAAATAATGCATAAGGATAAAATTTGTTCTAAATTCGGGATATCTCTTTCGGGAAACCGATAGACAGTTTTTAACGATTTGGAACAGCTGAAGGATTTGAAAAGAATAGTATGCCAGATCACAATTTACTTGACTGAGAGTGCGAGACGTCCCTGACAAGAAATAGCTCTCCAGTCAGCCTCTACCTCTCAAGCCAAGAATTTTCAATACCAAATCCCGGAATTTACATTGTTATTATATGAAAAAATTGACTGAAAAGTCCAGTCCAGCCTATCTTGTAGGATATTCAGTACTTCTATGGAAAAATTTCTGTCTCTCGTATTATTTTGCTTATAATTTTAAATGTAAATTTCAAATAACAACCTTTTTCATACTTTGCTCAAATAGTATTTGCCATTTTTCATTATGGCTAAGTATATAAAATATCAAACTAAAACATATATATCACATTTTGCCGATACAGTATGCAATCGATGAAGAATTAAATGTTTCTGCTCATCTAAAAATTTTGGTTCTATGCAACATTAATTTTTTTTTATTGAAGGAATGGGACGCATACAATTATACATCCAAAACTCGTCGTTTTAAAATTTTTATATTACAGAAATGAATGAATACAGAATTTCTTACTGTTATATCTGATGGGATCCCTCACTATTTCAATATCTAAAAGATCTGGATTACTTGCTTCTACTGAAAGAAAAAAACAATGAAGTCATTGATAATTTTTCTCCCCTCAGAAATAATAATAACATGCAATTTTTGAAAATAAATATGCGATAAAAATGAAAATCATTAATTCTTATAATAGTAAACAATGCTGCATAATTTTCTGGTACATTTTTTCCAAAAACATGCGTTTATCAGTTCAAATCGTCAAAAAAGTAACAGAATATCGTTCCATAAAAACCTATTCATATACCTATTAGGAAATTTAAACCCCCCAACTGCTGTCTTAATTCTTAAAGTTCAGTTCTGCCTTTCAAACTATTTTATCCCAAACAAACATGTGATAAAGAAAAATATTTCGATTCCAAATCCATAGATTTTTTAAGAATTTGGTCGAACATTATGCTTCAAATATTTAAAATTAAAGAAAATTGTCTTTCCAGCAACAATTTGGAATTCTCGTCACCACTGGCAAAAGATTGCTCGCATCTGGACTTCCAGAAAGAAGAATTTCTTCCTCCTGATAATAATTCTGAAATCCCAATCTTTAAATTTAAATTTTTCCCTCTAAAATTCCCATTTGTAAATTCAGATTTTTTTCCCTGATATTTCTATTTGTAAATTTAGTTTTTTTCCCTCAAATTCCTGTTTGTAAATTTAGATCAACAGTTGTTACTTACCTATGGCTTGCCCATATTGACTTCCTTTTTTTAAAAAAAAAAGCGAATGACAATACCAGAAGGCAATTTTTAGACACACGGCATATTACACACGGATACGGCAGCATGCACAAAAAGTTTGATTTCACATGAACCAAAAACCATCTACCCCATCAGCAACCTGTTAAATCAGATAAGCTTTGTGTGTGCGAGCAGGGCCGGCCCGAACAAAAGCGGGGCCTAGTGCAAAGTTGATTTGAGGGGCCTTGAAACTGATTTCGTAAAACAAAATAATTTATTGCATTTTGCTATTTATTACACCGCTCAGATTGGCATATTGAGGACTTAAGGAATACGTAAAAATGATAAATAATTGAAGGTGATTTACGAACGATTTTGAAAGTGATTAAAATGTTAATTTATAAAAATATTTCAAAATAATAGAAAAAAATCATTATTTTGAATCATGAGAAGATTTTACTGCAGACACGACGGTCATTGATAAGGTCAATATATGTTTCAGAACAGTCACACAATTTGAATGCAGTTCATATAAATTAATTTACAAATAAATATTATAATATTGTGTCCCTGTTATGCAAAATTTAACGACAAATGTTAATTTCACTAAATAAATCAATGCAATTCATTTTGTATTGCAAAGTCGAATTTAAGTCTCTATGTTTTCAGACAGTTAATGAATATCATCCTAATTACATAAAAATTCCTATGATGTTCCATATTCGTGAAAAATTTCCATTCTCTTCTTAAAAGAAAAAATGTCACTATAGATTATGACTAGAAAATATTGAATTTGAAAATATTCTTTTATGAAATAGCTGATCAATTCCTTAAAATAATAATTATAAAAAACTGTTTATTTTTTCTCACCAAGTTCTTTTATTTTTAATTCAGGTGTTACTTTTAACTAACTCTTTCACTTTTTCCTTTGTAGTTATTAAAAGACGATATGAATCCCGATGCACATTTAATTTACAAAATCAGTCAGCTGCGCGGGGCCTTTAGAAAACGCGGGGCCTAGTGCGGTCGCACCGTTTGCATCACCCTCCGGCCGGCCCTGTTTGCGAGCGTGCAAGTGTGTGCGTCTAACTAAGTAAACCTTTCTTTAGTCCTTTCTTTATTACTATTGTCTCTAACTTTGATTACGAAGAGTCAAGATGAGTTTGACAGCTTTCACGGAATTAACCAAATTATTAATTTGTAAATTATAGCTTTCTTAAAATTTGTCAAGTAAAAATAAGTTCAATACCATAAAAGTCTGACATTTTTTATGTCTACCTATATGTACCGAGTAAATATCGTTTAATATGAAACAAAAACTGAACTGTATAGCGTACTCAGGTGAAAGTGTAATTGTGGTTCTAGAGGCATTATTCCACGTGGTAGAACTTGCAGAATTCTCTGGTAGATGATTGTTCATGTCAAGAGATATATTTAAAGCGGTTGGCGGAAGTATGCACCTGAGTGAAACAAGAAAGATAAACAATGGAATGGATTCCTCCAAAAATACTCAGTGCGCAGTAATCCAATTTTCGTCGGCAGAAGATGTTAATGGAACCGATATTTACAGTTGAATGTGTAAGACTTAAGTTTATGTCACATATTGCGGTTTTACGATAGTGCAATGATTTCAATTATGAACTTGTCACGACGTTTTGAAACAGAAATTTCCCATTTCTTTTCTGAAACAGAAATATTAGAAACGAAACATTAATGAGTTCGTAGATCTTCAAGAGACAACTTACAATTTTGATAATGTCCTGTCTTATAGAGTGGCCATTTTCGAGGGCCCCCGTCAAAAGCAACTTCCATCGACGCGCCTAGAGGCAGCACTGCGACTCGCACTGGATGGACTGGCTGAAAAGAATGAATACAGAAATTTGAAATTAAAAGTTGATTATTTGAAACTAAAATATAGCTTTCGCATGTCTTAGATGCAAATCAGGGTCAACTAAGACATACTGAAATCTAGTCAAAAAGTAATGCTAAATATGAATACCGGAAAAAGCGAAAATGTTCCTTAACATGTTAACCTTACACCGCTTGGCGATGCATATATGCATCTCACAATCTTCTACCTATAACGCACCGCGTTTTTTTAACCTATTTTCACATAGTTAAGCTTTCAGTATTAAGCTTTGATTCATAAATCATTATATAAGTCAAGTATTCATATTTCTGATCGTGATTCTGTCATTATATATTACATGACATGAATAAATAAATACCCTGAAATAATTACTAATATGGCAACTTTCACTCATTATAACCTAGATCGTCGCAGCTTTAGAAATGATACATGGAAGCAAGCAATGTCAAAAATCCTTCTCTCTCTTTTCATTCATATACAATATCAGTACTTCGACAATGGAACTTTTTGTCACGTAGTTTTACCACATAAATGGTTGAAGTTTAAGGCAGTTTGAAAAAAGGCCACCTAATTTAAGCACCTATCATTGTTATTAAGAATTTCTCGAATGGAATGTGTGACCATCTGGAAGACTTCTTCCAGAAAACTGGCCCATATTTGTTTTGCAAAATGGAGGAAAATTTTCCCGCGTTATAACTGTTTGTAAGACTAGCTGTTGCAGACTATGTCACTGTTGTTCTATATCAACCTTCTTCTCAAAACTCAAAAGGCCGTAGTGGCTTACGGGTCTATTCTGGTACCCCCGGTTGGGTTGGGAGACGTCACTTTTCCGCACGTTAACAACGAGAAAAGTGACGTCTCCCAACCCAACCGGGGGTACCAGAATAGACCCCTTAGTTACAAGGTTTCAGCTTCGAAACTGCAGGATTGGGAATTTGACACAAGATTACACCGAAAATCTGCTATGTATCATTATCTGGTGTTGTTAACTCTGTCTTTGCGGGTCAAACTGTTTCACATTGTTTGTTTAAAGAGTGGGATGCTGGTTCATGTGTCATTCTCGTCGTTGACCGCTGTTCAAAATTACGCGATCCGTTCTTAATATCTTTTGTGAATCTTAAAAGCGGAAAGTTAATCTACCAAATCAACCGAGCCTATCGTAGTTTGCTTCTGCATAATTTAATTCTCTATCTGGGTGTTATATAAACATTAACTTTATCATGCGGCTTCGCAAGAAATAGATTCAAACTCATTCTTTATTCACTATGAATAATTTTATGATACAATATTTGTAGTCTCCCGTTGGAGACACTGGAAATACAAATATTCGCTTTGTTTATACTTCACCACAACGTGGCACCACAGCGAATGCAAATACGTGCGTCTTTTAAGTTCACTTCATTGATGAATTTTACACTGGTGTAAAAAAATTAAGGAAAATTTCGTAAAATGCGTGACATTTGCAATTAATACGAAAACTATGCTTCGAAATCAGTTCTGGCGAATTGTTGACATTTATTCGAGTATCGTTTTCAGTGAAGATTCGGTCACGAGGGCAATTAGGGGGGCCACCAGAAAGGGATGAAGGCGAAAATGGAGTTTGACCCATCCTGTTTCGCAGAAAACTGATAAAGAGATGTAACTTTTATCGAAGGTTATGGTTTAATGTGCATAACATTTACATGCATTTTCGTAAGCATAGCGCAAATATTCGGGAAGATATAAATGCTTCTTTAAAAAATCCCAAATTTTTCCGCACGTGTTTTGATTATAGCATGCGGAGTTTTCATTCGAATTATTCGAAATTTGCAGAACACTTGGCAATATGTTACAGAAGCATTGTATTAAACTTTGAAGTAAATACGTTGAATATTAAAGGAAATATGAGTGTCTGTACTAAATAATTTTTTACTGCGCATGTGCGAGACGCAGCGGAATTTTTCTTTCATAACTTCAAAGCCAGATATATAGAGCAACTTAAAAAAATTCCAGTTGAATCCCGCTAAAATTCAGAAACCTGTCGGCATTTCAGTGAGGTGAATTTAAATTTCTCTTTGAGAGAAGCTAAGTGATGAGGGTTCTTAACAAACTGATATTTTTTAAATTTGAATCTTCGAACAGTATTTTCGTATTAATTGCAATGTCTCGCATTTTACAAAATTTTCCTTAATTTTTTACACCACTGTATTTAAACCTTTAGCAATAAGCTAGTTTGCCCATCATTATAGCAGTAAACGTGCAGTTTAATAAATAAAATTTAAAAATTACAATAAATTTATCTAACGCGAATATTTTCAAAATAAAATTTCTTTACCAAATAAAATATTATTTTTAAAAGATAAAACGATGACTACTATGATTAAAGGGAAGTTTTTATCTCCATCTATATCAGTTTGAATTTCAATGATTACATATTGCTAAATTAAATCTACTGTTAATAGAAGAGAAAACGAACGCAGTTATCCGTTAAGATTTCTCAATTATCACAGTTCAGTTTGAAAAACAATTTAAGAATAATTTCATTTCCAGGCGACATTGGCATAAGAAACAAGAAAGGTATCGATAAAAAACATAAAACAAAATTAATCGGTACACTCTTGGACATTTAGTTCGAATTCGGATCAAACCCAGGAGACAGTCAAAACTCGGAAATATATCGGGTAATCTGCCTTGTGTTCTTCTTTTTTCTCCTTAAATATTATCAGTTTAAAAAAATTGAGTTCCAGATTATTGTTATGCCTCTAACCATCGAACTTCATCTAGAAGCGGGCGATAGCAAGACAGATTTAGTAATTTGGTTGCTGGGTTCCGTTGTCGTGCGGAACCCACCCAATCAACCACAGAATGGACCCGGCATACAGAAGACCCCCTTTGATTAGATTTTTTCCCTGTCGATTTTTCCTTCCAGTAGAAACGGAACACTGTAACCTTGAATGACTTGAAAACACTAGTCATGATTGTTTGAAAAATTTTAAAAATTAGACCAAACATTGCATATTATTTAAATTCACATCATTAGAAAGATAATTGTTTATTATTTCAGATGATATGTAAATCATTTTAGTGCTATACATGTTTCAGAAGTTATTGTCGCAAAACTGAGCAAAACCGCCGAATTTTGGCTTAAGATTTGTTATATAATGAATTATCTTAAGAAATAATTAATTTTGAAAGTTGAAAAGAGCACAGTTGACCTAGAGATGGACCCCAAATGACTTGTACAAATTTCATTTCGTTATTTTTCACTATTTTGGGGGGAATTCTTCAAACAGACACATGTATTTTGCGCCTTATATATAGAGCTATTTTATATTCTGCTTCTTGGATATAAACTTATTTATAAAACAGTCTCGAAATGAAATGTATCACAAGAATTAGAACAATACAACCATATAATTATCGCGAAACTCTGAAACAAAAGCGTTTCATACTCAGCTTTTGGCTTTATATTTGCTTTGTTGCAAATACAATGCCAAAAAAGAAAAGTGTTACAAACTTTTTAATGACACTTACCTTTAAATTTTTAAAACAGGACAACAAAGTTGTGGTCTTATGAGTTTCATTTTCATTTCCATTTTCTGGTCCATAATATACATTGATGCGAGAATGCCCTGGATATTTACATCGGAACTGCAAAGTTCTGCAACCTTTGCCGAATGCTGGAACATGAGGCTCTAAAAATTTTCAAAAATTTATAAGATGATGAAAAAAAGTCCCAGCAATTTTGTAAGTTTATAGAAAAATTTTGTCAATTTATATTTTTCACTGTTCTCGAACTTTTTCTCCTCTATATGGCGCGCCCGAATGAAAGTGTCACTGTGGTTCTAGCGGCGTTATTCCACGTGGTACCACGGGGAACTATGGAATTTCTCTGGTAGATGGCTAAGTATGTCGGGAGAAATCTAGCATAAAACGGTTATTGGTAATGTGCAGGTGAATGAAACATCAGCGACAAAACAAATAGCATCATGTCCTTTGTACAGAACGCCGCCCTGTGTCCCCGTGCCTGATGCCATTACGGCGACTGAATCGGTTGAATGGACACAGGACTATCCTTTGTACAGGCTCAACCCGCAGTAACCCAGTTTTGTCGGTAGAAAGTAATAACGGAAACGGCATTTGCAGTGGAATGATGAATGTGTATGAGACGGAGTTTATATAAAGGGACCCAACTGTTCATTTGTAAACCATTAGAGATAGACATATACTTCCAATTAGAAAAATACTTTAAATGACATAAATAATTACATTTTATGCTTTTTGAGTACATGAATGTACAGCTGAAAAAATTACGAAGTTTAAATTTTTATACAGTCCCCCGTTCCTATTAGTCATATTTAATAGAGTTATTCTTGACGCTCTAACATTTTAAACAAAAAAAATCACTCTTCTGCCACTAACACTATTCAGTGTTCGAGTTATAAGGCTTTAAATTTCATTGAATTTTAGTAGCAGAACGGTGGAACTAATGTTATTTAAAATGTCAGCGTGTCAGGAATATTTTACTAAATATGACTAGTATGACCGGGGAACTGTATAAAAATTTAGGTTTCGTAATATTTTCAGCAGTATATTTATTGACTCGAACAACATGAAATATAATTCTTAACGTAATTTAAAGCATTTTTCCAATTTGAAGCATATGCCTATCTCTAACCGTTTAGAAATTATCTACTGGGCTACGATAAGAATGGATGCTCTATATAGTATATGCCACGTAGTGCAGTTTTCCGTTGAAGCAGAACAGCAGGATTATGTTTTGCCACGAAGCTGAACACAAAACGCTCCATGTTGTGTACTAGGAAGTCTATGGGAGAAAATACCTGTCATTTGTTATCCCTGAGAATTTACAGAATTTAATTCTTATTTGTGGAATTCGAATTATTATCCGTTTCAAGTTTCAGAAAGAGAAACATATTTATCAGCTACGTAAGACCATACTGGATTTATTTATAAACTTATGAGCTACATGAAAGACCATGTAAACAACAGAAAATCAAAATTGTAAATGCCTTACCTTTGTCATAAATAAACACGTGTTTTTCAATTATTTCCACTGTTGGTTCCACCTTAGAACAGTCATCAAATTTCCTTATGATCTTCCTCTCTAAATACAAAGTGCAACAAAAAGTCATATTTATTGTAAAAGTATTCAAGTTATCATTTTACTGATAGATTTAATAAAATTTTTATTGAAAATCACATTTCTGTTAGTGTACTAAAAAGTAATAGCTTTTTAATTTAAATTATTTTCTACTTTTTAGTCCTTAATTTATAATTCATCATTATAAATATGGAACCTTGAAATCCATTTTTTCTAATCTACCACCAGGAGGTGAAATTCGTATGGAATCAAAATTTAATTAACTTAATCTATTTACTTACAATTAAGTTAGGAAATTATTAGAATAGCGTATAATTATCGATAATTACAAGTGTACAAAATTTCAAAACTTGGTACATCAGGAATTCAGTGAAAAGTCGATTACATAATTTCATCTTTACAAACATGAAACAATTCAATTTAAATAAAAATGTATAATAAACATAACCTATTTAAAGGAGTTTCTTAAATTTTATGAAAAGTTCTGAACATATTGAAAATAAGACAAGAACAAGGTTCATGATTTCGATTAGCTTCTCTCGACATCTGAATTCTCCAAACACAATCAAAGGATTCCAGGTACATTTGCATATGTATACATTTCAGTTAGACTCTCTTTCATTTATACAAAGCGCAAACTCAAGGAGCTTTCTCTAACAATTTTCTGTAATCTGATTTTTAGATGGTGCCCAGAGCATATTCACGGATCCTACTATGGTTTGGATTGAGGTCGCTTTTCATTGGCTCTCAGCGTCACGTGGCTTCGCTTGCTTCTGAACGATGTCAAAGGAGCGCGCTTAGTTTGGATTTCGATTTTTGTCTTATTATCATGCTATTGTATCATGGAAAAACCAAAATTATCTTTTAATTAAGATTATTTGGATATTTCTAAAGGGAAGGATGGATTCAAGATAAAGATAATTTTGGTTTCTCCATGATACAAGAGAAGAGCCAAGACAAAAATCTAAATCCAAACTAAGCGCGCTCCTATGACATCATTCAGAAGCAAGCGAAGTCACGTGACGCTGAGAGCCAATGAAAAACGACCTCAATCCAAACCATAGTAGGATCCGTAAATATGCGTATCCAGATATAATTCTGACAAGCCAAAATGTCGAAAAATCAATATCTAATTTCAAACACTCAGTTTGGCTTAATTAATCCTTTCCTGGACTATGATGGCGCTCGGTAACACCGGAATCATCTGCTTTTATATGCATTTCTGCTTCAATTTGGGCTGAAGATGGTTTGATGCACCTACATGGGAACGTAACCTGGATACACAAATGAATAATAAATGCATAATTCTAATAATTCTCTTCGATGCAATTTGGAGATAATTAATTTGTTTGGAGATTTGATGATTAACCTGGAATAAATAAATGATTTTAAACATAAAGTATTTATAAATGGAGGGTTTTCAACTTTTTTTTTGACAAATTATAATTTGAGCAGGAAATGATTAAATATTATTTTTATCAGATTTTACAAATTGCTAATTTATACTTTTAATCACTGAATCATAAAGATTATGTCGGTAACCGATCTATGACAGAATATTTTCGTGGTATCATTCACGATGTCTCATTGTATATATGCCATTTAGATGCAGTTATAATTTTCAAAATTTACCAAAGATATTAACTATAAATTAATAAGTAAAAATTAATTAAAACTTAATTAAAAACTCTTAGTATTATATAGAATGGCGCATATGCAGCTATTTCTAATATAATACAGAAACAAATAATAGAAATATAAATTAAAATGTAAAAATTATAAATAAGAAACAGAAGATTTAAACAAAAAACGATGACAATACACCTTTTTGTGTGCTCAACGCAACAGCATCAAGTGATTGCATCAACAAAAGAATTACAACAATTAATATTTAAAACACATAAAATAGATAAAACACGTAAAATAGAGTTTAGAATATAAAAGAGATTATTCAAAATGGACGGAATGAAAAAGATCTTATCCATTAGATCCATTAGATTATCCATTAGATGCATATGGAATGGATAAAAGTTTATTTTTTAAGGGTTTTTTAAAAAATAAAACTACCTTTATGAATCTTCATTATAATCTTTGACTATCATTTCTATTTGCCAAAATTTATTCAAATAATGACATTTTTTATGATTCAGTGATTAAAACTATTAAATAGTAATATGCAATATTTAGTTAGAAAAGCTATTTAATAAAGACACACTGAGCTTAATTAAATACTATCATCAAACCTTAATTAATACTATGGATTTAGATATTGATTTGAAGGTATTACAACCCAGACCCTTTGTAGATAACTTAAATTCTGATATAAAATTTACCTTTGTCTTCATAAGCTAAGAATGCTACTGGTAAGATCAAGACATTTCCAATTTCAGCTTCCACGACTGTTGGATAAGTTTCAACGTCGATCACCGGCTGTACAGATACCTAAATAGAGAGATACGAATTTTTAATGCGTCCGTAAAAGAGAATAATCCTACTGTAAAAGAAACATATCTATGAAAACTTGCAAAATGAATATTAAGTCTTAAAAACACATTTGAAGAAATAAATATAAATACTAATAAAGGGAATTTTTAATTCTGGAAGAGTTAAAAATAATAGCAGACAACGATAAGAAGTAAGAATCCGGTGGATGACTTCATCTGAGGCCACTCATCCATGCAAATTCAAAACTAGAATATATTTTCGATAGAGGAAAAAAGACTAAGGTCTGGAATTTAATATTAATTTCCTTTAAAGCCTGAACCCATTCCGGAATATATTGGAAAGAAAAACATTTATCCACAAATAAAGAAATTAAAAACAATCTTTTTAAACAAAGTATGAAAAGAAGGGCTTTATTTATTTTGTACTTCGCAATTTTTTAATTTTTTCCTGGATGATGCTGCACTTGCGCACACTAATTAAATTGCTTCTATTATTTTCTGTCTTTTTGAGTTACCCTGTAAAATTCATTGATATTTAATCATAAAGCGAATTTAAATATTCTGCAAAAGATAATCATTTTATCCAATATATATACATTCACAAAGTTACAAAATTAGACCAGAGAAATAGTCTCTTTCAACACCATTTAGAAATCAAATCTTGCTTGTCGGAGAGTGTGGCAAATGCAAGAAAAAAACATACACAGCTACGATCTTTTAAAATGCTATCGAATTAATAAAACTTCACTGTATCCAAAGCCTTCTAGACATTACTATCTTTGAAGACACTTATAATACCAAGTTAGATTTTCGTCTCGAGACAATTTTAATTTAAGACAATAATACAAAATCAAGACATATAAAAATTTAACATGAAATTTGTTGAGCAGAAATATCAAAGGAATTAGAAAGAGTAAGTTCGTTTGAACAGCTCTCAGCAAAAAATATACTTCTTACTTTGGCAGAGGCAATGAAATTCACATTTTCTTCGTCAGTTATGATCACAGTGAAGTCACCTTCTTTTTTTATTTCAAGATATCCCATATGACTTTTCTCCTTGTCGTAACGTACAGTTGCTGACAACTCGTTATTTGTATATATAGTCCAGTGATAATTTCCAGTGCCTCCAGATGCCTGAAAGAACAGTCATTGAGTGTTTACATTTCCAGAGTATTTCATTTCAATTAATAAATACTGTGAGCACCTTACCAGTAGGCGGATCTCGTGAGAAGAATTGCGCAAAGAGTCAGATGGTAAAAGGGTGAAAGGAGGGAAAATCTGTATTTTTTGGCACACCGTAACAGTTAGTGAATTCTGAAGCTCGTATTCTTTACTTAAGGAACTATCCTGAAAATAAGAAATGATTATCGGACTTTCAGATGATAACGTATGACGAAAATGTTAAATCTAGGCAATTTAGTTGTAGTGTTGGGATTCTCAAATCGCATTCGCCGGTGGAGGGCGCTCTCCTCCCCCGAGGGTCGGGGATTGTTTTTTGTTAATCAGTCGAGTTGCGAACTCGAAGGCTAAAGGAACGTTTCGTAAGGCGCCGGCGAGTGAGGCCGGGGAGCATATTTACAAACCCTACCTTGATAGAACTGAGGCAGGAAATCAGTCAATATCATTGGCTACGAGGAGCAGTGACGTCGTTTTCAGCTCTCGCACGTAGCGTACGGCAATCATAACAAAACACGAGTCGTCCTACTTTTCTCCTCCGTTTTCCCACAGTTGAGCACAGAAAACATTCTTCCGTGGGTTGTAATATTTTTAAAAATGAAATTATTTTTTAAAGTATCATAAAAAATAAAACATCCCACACTGTAAGAAATTATACTAATGAAAAGTACACGCACGAGAGCAAAGAACGACGTCATCGGCTCTCGGCGAAGCGAGCTAATCATATTGTCCGATTTAGTGCCTCAGTTCTATCAGGGTAGGGTTTGTAAATATGCGGCCGGGGATCCCAACGAAAGTGTAGGTGTAAGATTGACGTGGTTGACCGCGAAGGGTCCAAACGTATATTTCTGTTTGTGAAGCTGACCGCGAAGGGTCGCAACAATTATTTTCTACATGCTGTCCTATCCGTTATTTTAGTGTTTGTCCTGAATTTTATGTAAATAAACTGTTGTTTGTTATCACATCTCTGGTAGTCCACTTAAAAGAATCAACAACAACCCGTTAAAAGGGCCGCGATCGTCACATTAGTCTCATTTTAATTACCTGTGGTTCAATTATGAAATTCGAAGGAACATCGGGCATATGCAAAATGTGGTTGGATGACTCAGTTCGCAAATACTGAAAATCATTTCAAAAAGATTTTTTTGCGAGTTTGTGATGGAATGTTCAAGTCGGAGTTATATGTACACACGTAAAATATATCTGTAAAATGTGATCTCTATAAACATAGACTGAAAAGAGGAATAACCTTTCAGACTCCAACTCTATTCTGATACACAGGTATTAGTGGCGTGACGAACTCATTTTCAAGCAAAAGATTCTTCATACCATTTCCAAAATTATATAATGTTGCAAAATCAGTTTCAGGATCATTATATTTAAAAATTAACCCTTAAATGCCCTGTGTTGCCGTTAAGCAACATACCCAATTTTGTCTTCTAAAATATTGTGAATAAGACTGAAGCTCTAATGCTTGTTGTTGCCAATAGGATACATACTGAAAATGTTATTAAATCAGTTTTACAACTTACAAATGGCAGCCTGAGTGCTGATAAGAAATAAAAATAAATTGATGTTTTTCACTTGTGGTTGCATCTTTTTAGCTTTGCTTGTACGCTTGAGAATACCATATTTTATTCTACAATTTTGAAGGAAATTCCTTATCCTTATTATTAGTTCTTAAAATTCCTCTGTGTTTAATATTATAGAATTTTATAAAAGAAATTTTTTTCTCATCTAAATTCCAGTGTTGCCGATTGGTAATAAACTGTTTTTTATCCGTAAAACTATACTTAAAACAAAATAGGATTTTTAAAGTATTTTTCCACGTTTTATTCAAGATATGAAAGACAAAAAAAAACATTTTTAAGACAATTTTTTAAAAATATGACATTTAAGGGTTAAGAAATAAAGTTAGAAAACATGATTTTTCGATTTTCGATTTTTTTTTAAGAATCCATGAAAAAAAATCCTATTGCTTAGTTGGTGTATTTGATCTTTCAGTCGAAATGGAAGCAGGCTATGCTATAAAAATCGTTTTCTAGCTCGCATGAAATATGAAAATTTACATTAAAATATACAGTTAAAAATGTCAGTAACTTTCTGTACGTCCTCGATAAATCTCCACGATGTTTTTACACTTACCTTCAAATAAATCCCTTTCAATTCCGCTTTAATAACTCCCTTTCCAGGTGTCAACGCCTGTACCACGTACCATGTACCATTAGAAGTGGTCGAATTGATGTAAAACAATTGAGTTGGAAAACTCACAGCTACCTTCAAGTTGTCCGAAGGGTAGATTACTTTTGCATTCTCGTCAAAGAGTTCAACTGAAACAAGATAGCTCTTGTGTTCTTCCAACATTTTATAGCCGCCTCGGGATATACGGATTTCTGATAAAATCAAAATCAAAAGATGATAAAAAAATTTACAATATAGATTTATCAAATAACAAATATTGGTTTGATAAATCATCTCTGCAATACATTGATCAAGATTCCACCTTCCAAATTCAAAAACTTTTTATCAAAGTTTTTCAGAATCACTTTTAAAGATGAAAATTTTGGAAGGTGAAGCCTAGGTAGTGTTTTTAAAAGCATCAATAATTTTTTCCTGTTTCTGGATAAATATCTAAAATTTTCTTCTTTTGTAAAACTTTTTTTTAAAAATTAAGAACTGAACTTCAGCATTGAAAATGCTGATTCCCAATCAAACTTAAAATTTGCAAGGCTCAAAAGAATCATCTTTGTATTGTCTTCGAAAATTAAATTCTAATTCATAGAACAAATAATTAAAGAGGTGGGAGATGATGATATATTTTATTGGCACAAGGTCCAGTTTAGGACAGGCTGCGCCAAACACAAGATCTATTAAGACCAGAGATAAAATCAGATGTCAAAAATAAAGATGACCCAACAGAACGAAAATAAAATGTACGTCACTAGTTGGAAAACAGAGGCAAGTTAAAACGCATAAAGCATGGTTAAAATGTTAGATAAAACAAAAAAGCCAATGGCTTTTAAAAGCCCAAAAAGTTTATGGTGGGGTGTTTCGCCCACCAAGTCTTGTAAGGTTGAAACAGATGAGCCAAAGTATGTTAAACGATGAGTGGTGAAATTCGGACACTCGGTTAGAATGTGGTTAACAGAATTGACCACATCACAATTCGTACAATGAGGGGCTCTCTAAATAATAAAGAGGTGAGAGATATGAGGCTATAATTTCTTCAAGAACTGGGCCGCAGTGGAACCAGCGACAAGGTCTCGGCTTCGGGACCAGACAGCTGCGGATTTGAAACCCGATTCCACTGAAAATCCAATGTATGTAAGCCTAGTGTTTGTTAAATTTGCCGTCGAGTGTCAAACGTCCTCGTTGAGGTGGTGTGGTATTTAGAGGTTGAGGTGCTGGCTTAGGCGTCATCCTCGTCATCTGATCGCGTTTCAAAATTACGAGGTCAGTTCCAGAATAGCCCTTGTGTTTTTTCCAAACTTGACATTAATATAACTAAACTAAACTAACCACCCAATATTTAAAACACATTGGGTGGTTGGTCCACCATCGCTCGTCAGCTCAGAAAGAAGCATTGCTGCAAAAATGTTCACTGGTTCTGGGTTTTTGAACAATGTTCAAACCCGGCATAATGCGACGTACATCTTTTTATATTCAATTTTTTCTCTCAGCGAAAGCTGTGAAAATACGATTTTTTGAAATTCTGCAACGGGAACGCTGCTTACTTTACGCTTTACTTAGAAACTTCTAATAATAATGATTGATCCCTCCTTATATAAAGTCTTAACTGAATAATATTTTAGAAAATTATATTTAGAAAATCATCTTGTTTTCGAAGAGTGATTTCTAACAATAGAAAACGAATATTCAATAAACCAAACACTTTTTTGTCGAGGCAGCATAAAGCATGACAGAAACCATAAATCAAAAGTTATCCAAACACAATCATCAGCTATCAAACAATCTGAAAGCGAAGAAAAGCCAAATGAGGAAGTGAAGAGACAGTGAAAGTCGCTCGCCAAACGCGGCCTGTGATGACTGCAGCTCCACTGCTTCTAAATTCAAAGGAAAAAAGCGTTGCTTTCATCTTCTGATTTATTGCTCAGAGTTTCTCAGTGAGCGAATTTTGATCCTTTGGAAGGCCAAAACTCTCTGCAACTCAAGCCTATATCTCTCTTGCTTGTTGATTGGTTTCCCGTCTTCCTTTTAAGTTTTTATTACATTTTTGCCATTTTTATTGATTATTGAACTCTCAAAGTGAAAAACTAATCAAATAATGATGAAAACAAAATACAAGCTTTTAAAATAATTTCAGGGAGGACTGCAGCTCTGCAACCTTAATGGACGAGCCGATACTGTTTCTAATGGTAATTTAATTTAAGCAAACTGATCCTTGAAGTAATTATTTACTTTATAATGGGAACTGGTTCTTTTTATTTGTTTTGTAAGTTTCGAAAATTTGAAAAAAAAATTTCAGTTATAGACGTGGATTCTCATTTACGCAATGCAGTCCAATCACTTCTGAAGCATTTTCCTTGTTAGTACTTCATTTCGATAAAAGCCAACTAAAGGATTATTTTAATTTACTATTCATTATTTTGAAGACATTTTCTAAGAATATAAGAAAGATAACATTTTCTCCAATTCTATTTCATAGAACTCAAATAATAATTAAGAATATTGTAGGTTTAATTAATACTTTACCCTAAATGTTGTAAGATAAAATTTATTGCATACTTTCAGTTATACTGATTTGAATGCCATGCTTGTTACAAGTCGTGGATATCAAGCATAAAAGCATTGGAATAGAAATAAGATATATAACATAATAAAATATTAGAATATAATAAAATATGTAATAAAAATAAAATTAAAAAACTGTGAAAATTATTTATCTTTACTTTTGAATAACTGAAAGCTGCTTAGCAACTTTTAAAACAAAAGGAATATTTAATTGCTCAAAACTATCTTTTCATGCAAAAATTCTTACCTAGACGTGCTGGTTTAACAACTTCCACCTGCATATCGATACTGGGAAATGCAGCATCTGAATATAAGTTAGGAAATATACAGCCTTTCTTTTCACTTTATTGGCTTTCAGGAACAAATAACCAAAAAGCTACCAGCGTGTAAGATGGAGTCATAAAAATTTTGAATCATTCCAAAAATAAACGCCTAATGATTTTTCATTTATGTAATTACTTTCAACCTCAAAGTCTCATAAAACCAGATTTTAAACGCCCGTATCATGAATGTGAGGGGTTTATCATAATTTTCTTCAAAGATTTCAGTTCATTCAATGAATTCCCATCAAGCAGCAAGCAGAATAAGCTAATTTATACATAACATTCTTCGAAAGTCATTTGAATCGATATGTTCTGGAAAATAACGATTTAAGAAGTTTCCGAACTCATTCCGGTTGAAAAGCGGGCCGTTTTATTTCCCTCCATTAAATAAGTGGAAGGGAAATTCTGCGTTATGAGATAAGCTATGTAAAAGAATGACAGAAATAGATGGTATAGGACACTTTGCATTTAAATTCAGCTTCGATATGTTGTGCGAATTTTGTTCCTTCACCAGCTGCGATTCCTTTTAAAGGTCATTTTGAGCCATTTTATTGCCCATTTATATAATAACGCTCGTTGAAATACGCTGATTGATAGAAATTCTGGTAGTGAATTTGAAAACAATTAGTTATATAATTCCATAATATTTATAATCGTGAATTATGAAATATATTAAAAACTAAAAAGTAGAAAATAACTTTTTTAACTAAAATATGGACGTCAAAGGAAAAATCATCAAAGCGTGAGAAGCTGAAAACAATACGAAAAAGAAATTGGGCTACAAATGTCAAAAGAAAGAAAATTCTTAAATATTAATTAAAAATTAAAATATATTGTGATTGTGTTCAAAATCCCAGTTTATTTAGAATATTTATATCAGCGTCTCACGCTTTTATGAAATCTGCTCAGATCTGCATATTTTTAATAAAATAATTATTTTCGTACATTAATAAAAGCGTGCTTTTTAAAACCTTTTGATTTTTATTATTCTATACAATTAATATTGAAAAGGCATTTCCATTCACATATAAGTGAATGAGGACACGAAACCCGAAGATATTTTGAATTACACAATGACTATATTAATGACTGAAATAAAAATTTATGTTCCCTATATTTTTTGAAAATTACAGCGTATATTCAGCTATTTACTGAGATCCTGTAAACTTACTTGAGATGGTAGTATATATAAGTAGAGAGAGAAGTATTTTTAAATCATTTATTTAACAGCATAAACAAAGACACAGCTACATAAAAGGAAGAAAAGTTTTCTTTAGCAGAACACTTTAAAAGTGGCACTTTTCCATTTCGTCAATAAACCTTGCAAGGGTTGATTTTTTTATACTAAATGTAAAAAGCAATGTCACTATTTCCCAGTCCTTTCTCAATTGTTTCAAGGGCATGATTTATTTTATAGAAAATTGAAAATGGTACTTCAAAAGAGTCTGAATGAATATTATCATTAATTTCAGTAGTCAACATACAATTTTCCAATGATGAAATCTGCACTTTTCTGTGCTGAACCATGTGATAAAAGGATACGAATACTTTTAAGCGTCAAATACGCTTCGCCATAATCTAAGCCTGTTATTGCAACTGCTCCATCTTTTTCATCCAATTCAACAATTTTGGAATCTTCTTTACTCACAGTAAAATCCTTTCCGGACTCTGCAAAAAAGGAACATACATCTTTCACAAAACAGGCAACAAATAATTTAAGCTGAATTTTTTTATAAATAACTATGAATTAAACCTTCATTGCTTCCTAATTTGGTTTTAATTTGCTTTTATTCCTAGTTATCAGACGGTTATTTCTGAAAAATTAATTACAGTTCACGTGCAACAGGTATCAGATACCCTTGGCAAAATGTAATATTAAGCTTAATTGGATAAATGTGTAGGTAAGCCACCAAGGAAATGAAAGTCTGGATAAACTAGCAAAACAAGCTACCACAAGATCAGAGCCTAGCGAATTTAACATCCCGAAAACACATGCATGTCTAGATGATGGCAAATTGGCAGATCTTTAAAGCTGGCCATTCACTTCACAGATAAACTGAATATTTTGGAACGCGAGAAGGAAAAGCCATAAAAATCTATGGAAATCAGCCAAATGGCTTATGGTGGTTGGAATTCCGTCTGGACTGAAATCGGAGCGAAAACGCTGTATTTTAAAGTCTCGCTTCAAAGGGACCCTGAAAGAGGCTAGCGAAAAGAACAATGCCTTGCGTAGATTGAAGCCTCGATTTGAGGGTAGCATAAATTAAAATCTGCTGACTGGGGAAAATCGAAGAGCGATTGACAAGCAGCTGTAGAGAGGGACAGAAGATCGCTCCCCCACCTTCGTTCGAAGTTAGTGTCCTTTTAAATATAAGTGAATGACGTGCCTGTATTTTTCGATTAAAATGGGTGAAAAAAAACGTGCTTAGAACAAATGGCATGGCTATCCTTCAAGTGAATGGCCGGCTTTAGAACAACACTGCAGACGACAGAATACTCTATGCGGCTATCCAAAATGTTGCAACGAAACAGGCAGACTGGGAAAAGGAACTCGTGCAATTCATTATAGCCAATTTTTCCCTATCCCTTTATTAACAAGCTCACGCCAGATCTGAATCACGCCGCTCGATGATACTTTCTAGTGTGATCCACGCTGGTGTGAAACTTATCCACAAAGTTTTCACACTTTTATGATCAATGGTTACGGCTGTACGCAGATTTGGATAGAGAACGTAAATTATGGACACCCTGCATTTAAAAGTGCATAGCTTAACTCTAAATGAATACAACTTTTAACAGTATAAATTAGCGTCAACTAAATTCTTTTATGTGTTAGAATTGGTTTCACAAGAAATCTCTTTTCTTTTGACTTCTAAGTGACTATATATATATATAACGTATCCGTGGTTGTAGTCGTTGAAAATAAACAGGCCGAGCAAATAACTACTTCTTATTTTATCATCAAGAGGAGAGTGGTGGATATACGTCCATCTCTGTTTAGGTTACAAGCGAAAGTGAAGTGCCTGTATTCTCTCGGATAAGGGAATAACATATTGACACGTGATCAAAGTGAAGGGAATATTGGGTATTTTTAATAAGTTACGTTGGCGTTTCAGGGAAAAAATCTGGTGCCAAAGAGACGCCGTCATGATTTTCTGTGGGCACGTGAAAGCGATTAAATATTCTTTTAGTAATAAATATGCCAAAATGAGAGATTTAATATACCTCCAGCGCGGGAAAAGAACGAAACTGGAGTTTTAGAAAAGTGATTTTGGAATACATTAAGATTTTAAAATATATAATATTAGAATTTGGAATAAAATTAAGCGAGATTATTACACACACACACACACACACACATATATATATATATATATATATATATATAATTTTTTACCAAGCTCTCCTCTCCGGGCGTGAGTCAATCCCAAGCGCAGTGTTCCCCTTCGAACCAGTCGGAGGGCAGAAGAAGGCAAGACTCTCACGTTGGATAAAATGTGCACTTTTGCTTCCTGAGTTGAGAGTTCCTAGAAAATATAAAGTGACAATAACCTTCAAAAGAAAAGAAATTTTAATCTTGATATACATAGGCATGTCAAAAAAGATTAAGAGTAAATTTATCTTTTAGCGTGTGGTTGAAATACAATGGCAAAATACATTTTGATGCAGTGATTGGATCTCGTCGGATTTATAGGAAAGAATTAAGCATCTACGCACTCATTTGGTAACAATTAAACGACAAAAAACGATTAGGCATTGTTTGCCTACCTGGTGGGCGCCTACACCATGATAATGCACTTCCTCATGTTTACACCGTTGACCGTTATTCGTCTGACAAAATATTGAATGTGTTCTACATTCTCCAAAAAGTCCGGATCTAGTTCCCTGTGACTTTTTTGCCATTTTTCGAAAACGGGAGAGCGATTTGACTCATCAACGGTTGATTTAAAGAACAGTTATAATTGATAAAATTTAACGAAAATTAAATTATATTAAATTAAATTATGTTTATAAAATTCTTGGAATAAACTGATGATGAAATCACTTAATGCTGCTGCGTTAGCGCGCATACAAGGTATATTGTTGTCATTATTATTAATGTTTACTTTTTCTATATTTCTTTTTAACTCAATTTTTGAAGTTCTAATTCTGATTTAAAGAAGGTAGAGGTGGTTATAAAGAAGATGTCAAAAGATGGGTTCCAGAACGTATTACATAACTGACAGACACGTTGGGTCAAGTATATACAACTCGAAGGGGACTACTTCGAAAAGAACCCTATCGAGTTGAACTCGAACTAATGTATTTTTATGAGTAATAAATGCTTTCTTATTCTTTTCTGACGTGCCTTCGTATTTTTGTCAGCAAAAGATCATTTTAAAAGAGTCTGAGATTATTATTTAGAAACAATTTATTTTTCTTGATCTCCCAACCCTTGACTCAAATCACTTTTCATCCTGCAGTAATTATTCAATATGTTTGAAGTTGTTGGCACAAGATAATTGAAAATTAAAATTCATTGGAATAATTATTGTCGCACAGTTCCTCTTCTAGAGAAACCTTTTAATAATTCTCTATAGCATAATATATATATTAGCAAATCTGATTTACAAAACTTTTGGTTCAAAATGTCTGTTTTATTTTCTCTTTTCAGTTTTAGAATCTAAAATAGTAGCTTTCTGCCTTATGGGCTTAGTATATATTTTTTTCGTTTCTTGAGCCTTTTAATTTTATTATCTGCATTGGAATCTACGAAAGTAAATATCAAAGGTTATTGAACGCCATATGGAGGTCTAGGTACTCGGGCCGGCCTTAGTAGAAGCGGGACATAATTGGTCAACCCCGATTCCATTAATGACGTTTAATCAGATTATAGGGTATATACATCTAATATGTCTATATTATGAGGTCTTAATGACATAGATTTATCTATTTCAATGGGGAGTCTGAGAATTTTTTTTGAGTATTACCCAAAGATCAGTTTTTAAAAAAATCGAATAGTCCCTAAATTTTGAAAAAAGGACCACCTCAGTTTACATTTTAAATTTATTTACTAAATTATTTAAAATAATTTAGTAAAATATATTGAAACAATTTATAAATAACTGACTGTTTGTTAATATGATGGAACAATTGATTCCCATAATGTGAGAAACCGTACATAATTTTAAATATGGTGAAATCTTAGATGAAAGGCTGGCCATCAAAACCATCGAATTGAAATAGATATCTTTATAAATTATCTATATATGGCTCCAAATCAATAAAATTGATCTTTCCGAATAGACTGCACTCTTTCGAGGGGCCCCATGAAAGCGGGGCCCAAATGGGAGCAATTGATCCAATCGGCTAAAAGCCGGCCCTGCTAGTAAAAGTTGCTTTCTATACGAATAATTCTTGTTCCATCACTAAAAAGTGTTTCAAATATTACTTTTATTCTTACGGTGTTAAATTCAAGCATTTTAGTTAGTGCTTTATAAATTTGTTCTACTTCTAAGTTTAAGGATTTTGAAATTAACTCTTTTCGTAATTATAATTAACAATTCATCGAGCCCAACATTTTATAACAGTTTGAAAAATGGTATAGAACTTACCACACTTTCTGTTTCCATCGTGGAAGCTCGGATTTTACATGATCCAACATTAAGCGGTTCAACTAAAACAGAATGTCCCAGAAGCCCTCTTAGAGCCCATCCATCAACTACTGGGGAAGAGGCGTGTGGCCTTAACCTGAAAAGCATTTAACAGATCTCTTTACATAAAAGGAATTGATTGTATTCGCAAAAGGCAAAAATAAAAAATTACGGGACAATATTCCATTTCAATAAATTTCTAAATTCAAGAAGAGAATACGCAATCGATTACCTATGCATTTTCTTAAATTTAACGAATTAATTATTTTGCTTACAAAAGGAAGCGTGGGAAGAGAACTCCAGTTGCCATTTCAAAAACTCATTACTAAAGTTTTTTCCCACCTTAATCTTACCTTTTGGGCGAGAGTGAAAAAATGCATTAATACAGCTTCTGTAAATACTTTATTTTGGCAGGTATATTATCTGCAACTCCAGCATCTAAAATATCGCAGTTATGTTCATTCGCAATTTCCGAGATTGTGATGTCGCGAAACGTGCAAGAAAAGAGAACTTTGTTGTTATTAGGCTCGATTATCCTTCTTGCTGGAAGTGCTTTCTGTCACCCACAATAATTAACATTCCGGAGTTGAGAAACAGCAGGATCTCTACAAATTCGCTCAAAGATCGAAAATCTCAACCAAACAAATGCACGCTTCATGCGTTCTCTTCTTAACATTAATTTACGTAATGTATCTTTTCATATTAAATCAATGATGTTCTACAACTTTGTAACTGAATTCGTTCCCTATCTCATAACGTTTTCGGAATAAGGACGCTAATTCTATATTTTGCTGGTAGGTGCCAATGTACGTAGTCTCATCGTGCTGCGTATAGTCACTTTACAATCCAATAAACCACTTTTATGACTATAGTTGCCGCCGTTCTTAATTTGGCGAGGGTGGACAGGACTTAAGTGGGTACCCAGTACACAGTTATTTCATAAATGAGGCTTAACCCTTGCAATCCATTTAGGTGGAAGTAGCCTGGAGACAATTTCTGAAGTTATTGCTAAAGAGAAAATTCTGATTCTCATACGAATGTGATTTCAGCTTGTTGGAATCATATTCTGGATGGAACTACCGCGAGGAGGACCATCGAAGCGAAGTTCGTGCCTTGTAGAAAAATGTAGTACGTGCGGTCATTCAACCCACTAAGTAGAATGTACGGTCCTACTAAATTGTGCGCCATGCCTGCCCAAACATTAATGGATAACCTCTCCTGATAGGCATGTGATCTCGAGCCACGTGGATTATCATGCTTCTAAAAATGAGAATGTGGATGTTAAACATACCCGAACGTGCAAATGCAAGCTCATTCGTGCCAGCTTCATCACCCTCTACTAACTCAACAAGCCACTTCCGATCATTTATTCTTTTACAAATACTACTTAGATCAGGCCCTCTTCTTCCGAATCACCCTATATTTCTCAACGGTTTAAATATATAAATCGAAAAATAAGGAGTCTCATTTTTATTGGAATAAAATTCTTGCTCTCATTCCCTCATTTTCTCATTATCTATACAGGGTTCCCACTTATATCCGTTACACCTCCGTTAGATTCTAAACGGTGACAGCTTAGGTCATAAAGTTGGTGTCCAGGTATAGTAAAAAGGCTATGCGCTACTCGAAGAGACAACTTACAACGCCATCTATCGGCAAATTTTCGAATTAGCGGTCCTATCTCGAAAACGGTACGAGATACGGGGAAAAAGTCAAATACAAAATTGTAGAGCGTCGATTTAGTACGAAAAGACACCTGAATGCAATAATGCTAAGAACAAAACGTGTAAAATGCGCATTTGTTTGCTCTCATTTTCGGAAATTTTGACGTCATATGACAATAATTAATAATAATAATAACATATACTTGCAGTTCAGAAAGGATATTTTTTTAATCGGGGTTGAAACAACTTTCATGGGATTTTTTTCACTTATATTCCTTTCTTTTCGAGAAAGGCATTCAGGGTAGGTTCTGAGAATATAGTAGCAGCAGAAATTCTTCACCATTAGAAGAAAACCTCCCCCTGTCACACCTATGAAATGTCCAGCAAAAAATATGTCGCCCCACCTGGGTGAGTGGTAGAACTGGTAGTGGCACTAACAGGTTGATCTTATTTATCTGTTTAAGAGTATTTTGTGTTCATAAAGTAAAGATAAGATTTAAAGCAAAATATATCAAATTACATTTCTAATTCCAAATTATTACTGTTTTCAATTGATCTTTTATATTAATATTTTATTACTATTGTATATTAATTAGGTTTTTTGTTGCAAACCTTAATCTTATTTCATACAAAATAAGTATGCATATAATCATTATTATTGTTACGCTCACAAATGTCATTAAAACACATAATTAAAGTTTAAAAATAAAATTTGAACTATGATCTATAACGTAGTGCTTTGTTTCTGAACTGCAAGTATATGTTTATGTAATATAGCGTGACATGTGACAAGGGGGTTTGGTGAAGGGTGACACTTTGTGACAAAGGGGGAGTCAAAAATATTGAAAAAAAAATGTGACATCATTTATGGACAGCCCCAAACGTAGCATCATCAATGACCGCCTTATTATCTCCCTCTACCACGCACACATATTCCGTTACGAAATCTGCTTATTCTGCAGTCTCTTCTACCTGAACTTGCATTTTTTATAAATATTTTAGACTCACCCTGTATACAGTAAGTAGGTAAAAATAAGGAATCCTGGACATATATTTTTGAATTTAATAATATTGATTTTGGAAGAATTATTTATCTTTTTACATACCTTACTACGTTACTATCGGAAGAAGCAACCGATTCGTCCGCTTCTTCCTCCACGTTCCATTCGAATTTTAGTCCATTAATGCTAGTGAATTGATGTCCTAAAAATTAAAAATTAATTTAGAGATATAATAAATGCATAAGATAATTAAAAAACCTGAATGCATTACTTACTAGAAGCACTTAAATACTTAAAAAATTAAGAAAATGCCTTCTAGAACGAGAAACAAGCTGGCACTTCTCGTTTTATATCTGGTAATGCATGCTCAGATACGATCAAGCCGATTTCTTTCCTAATTATACTGACTTTAGCCTTTATCTTTCTCTGGTATATATACTTACCACCTACGAAAGATTTTTTTCTGATGGCTAGAAAACATATTGTAAAATGATAAGTAGCATAAATGATGCCAAACATTCGATTGAGCTACAATAATAACACAGAAAAATATTAATTCTGTAGTTTAATCATAATTATATTCAAAATTGCTAAACATACTTACCACTGCCTGTTCACTGCGTGAGTATTTTCTTAACGACATCAAGTTATAGCGTTTGTCATTAAATTTCAGCTCACGGCAATTTTTTCAGAAATAAAATAAAGCCGTATTGTGTTACTTATGTCTAAAATATTCTGATAATCAATTATGAGTATTTGTTATTGAATTTATTTAATTTAAATTAAACTTTCATTTTTAAAACTTAACAAAAACTGTTGATGCAGTAGGGGTTTCTTTAAATTTGCGATCTTTCTGTTAATGATCTTATGCATATTTAGGCTTTATTTTTACTGTGTTGATTATTTAAATTCTGTAGTTTATGATTTTTTAATTTCTTTCTCAGCACAAAAAGTGGTTTTAGGATTTACTAATAGTAAATTTGTATTAGGTCGCAACAGTTTTATTTTTGTGCAATATATCGCTCCGATTATCCATCCCATCAAATGTGAAATGAACTTCAAAATTTAATTTAATTAAACATTTAATTTCACTTCGAAGAAACTCCATGGTTTATTAATAAATAAATGCAGAAAACTGTTTTAAATTACCTAAAATTAGGTAGTAAGTATACTTACCAGTGAGCATTCTGTGATATTTTCACCCATAGCGCTCAGTGGTAGGTATGCTTACAACATTCAGTCTCCCCTGAATGATCTCTGGTAAGTATATTTACCAACCCTTATTTCAGGAATTAATTGGTAAATCAGCAAACGTTGGATGTTTTTGTATTTACCACATCAGTTTATCATAATATAACTAACCAAAAATAATTTCATTTGGAGATCACCCAGAGTTATGTCCCATATAGGGTTAATTCAGTGGCATAGGTGAAGGGGGGCTCCGGGCGGCGAAAGTTGCAGCTACGCCACTCACGTAATTCTATATTTGGAACTTTTTTACTTTCTCGTGCAGGAAGTACAGTAAAATTTCGATTAACCCTCACCGTCGGAACCAGGGCTGTGACGGATAACCGAATAGACGGATAACAGAAATCTTTTAATACATATTTATTTATTTATTTAAAGAAAAGCACACCACAGAGAAAACTCCATTTACAGAGTGCTATAAACGACAAACACACAAAGAACAAAAGCCACAGTAAATAAAGAAATGCGCTAGAAAACAAAAAGTTGAACACGGAGAATACACAAAATCATAAAACTTTTGCAAACGCATATATAATTAAAAACGAAAACACATAATCACAAAAACATGGAAACACACTATGATTCTAAAAGTCGTATTTTTTAAAAAAATTTAAAAGACCATTTCCAAAAGGCAAGGTTTAAAAAATCAAAACCCGCAAGCACCGAGTCTTCTAAAAACACACCAAGAGTTTAAAAGTTTAAAGACGTAAATACACACTTGAGATAAAAATAAATTGCAACACTTAAGATAAAAATAAATTCAAACACGGCGCCAAAAACAGAGTACAAAAATTAAAACCTATAAACAGCATTTAAAAAAATGGTCGATTACATAAAAACACGGAAAATCAAAAAGCATAAAAATCTAAAATGTTGCAAAAAGGCAAAATAAAACACATTGTGACAATTACATTTTGTCTGCCCTCCTGCTGGTGGATGGCGCTGCAAGGACTTTTCGCAATGAGAAGGACGATAGATAGAATGACTTGACTGTTCGTGCGAGAACGATGGCTTTTCCCTCTCACGGGGACGGACAAATCTCGCCGTGCTTAGTGAGTTGTATAATGTAATGTAATCTTAGTTAATCCGGAATAATTCTATGTGGTAGATGTGTGAACAATAAATTTAATTTAATTCAACTATGGCCCAGCTTTATTTTAACCGTACTTTCCACTTCCTGTGAGCTAGCCAGAAATAGCGGTTGAAACATCATGTATTTAAAAGATGCAAAAATTTCGATTTAAAAGCACCAAGAGACATATCAAAAATGTCAAGTTCATCAGAGACATATAACATATGTACAGTAACGTGATTTCACTGCTGGCTTGGGACGAAAATGAAGATAAAATCCTTTAAAAGTGAATAATGCATACATATTGTATTTAATTTTACAAAACGGTCAATATAAACTTCAATATAAGATTAGTAATGTACAGAAATGTATTGTAATACTATAAACCCACGTTACTTTAAAATAATCCGTCATTTTAGACGATGGCGGATAACAGAAGCTGACGGTTAATCGAAGTTCTACAGTATACAAAGAGAAAGTACTGTAATTGTCAAAAACTTCGACCGCAAGATTTTGATGAATCCTCACGTTTCAGATCTCCACGAATCCTTATAAATCATATTTGGAATTACATATGTCTCTTAGTTGTCTGTCCATGAACGCGATAATTCGAAAAAACGCGATAATTCGACGAGCTAGAAGGGTGAAATTTGGTACGTTGCTTTTATTGTAGATTTATATCAAATGTTTGAGGAAATACGTCAACAGAAAGTTTATCTGTCACCCCTTCAGCGTATATATGAATCGTGCGATAACTCAAAAACGGAACGATCTGGAATGATGAAATTTGGGTTACAATTTTATCACCAAAATTGCAGCTATGTAGCAAATTTTAGACAGAATCCGCCAAAGAGTTGACTCTCTAGAGCTCTGTCTATTTGTGGGTATGTATAAGGTGTGCCCAAATGAAAAGGAGACTACAGTTATATGTAAATAAATTTTAATAACAATATTCTAATTACAGTTCATGTGGAAGAGTACAACTATAAATAATCACCATTGACATTGATACACTGATGCCAGCGCGTAGGAAGGAAGTGGATGGCTTCAGTGTAGAAACTACTGAGTCAGGCAAACACCCATTATTGCAGTCTTCTGATTCTCTAACAGACGCTTGGGCACCTACTGTGCACAAACTTTTCCATAACCAAGCTTTTGTGGATTATGCGATGCACAGTTTCTTTGCTTATCGACAGTTCAACAGCAATTTCACGTGTGGTGATCCGACGATTCTGCCGTATGAGCACATCCACAGTCGAAATCGTGGCACTGTTGGTCACAACGTGCGCCTACCCAGGGCGTGGCAAGTCCTTGATGTTTACGCGTCCCGCTTCATAACGCTGACACCACCGGAATATGGTGCACCGTGCGAGACACTGCTCTCCGTACACCTCTTTCATCCTGCCATAAATCTGTGAATCATGCTCCCCTTCTGCGCGAAGAAATTGGATAAATGATCTTTGTGCTGATCTGGAGGAATCCATCATGCAACGAGCTGCGGAAACAACTCTCCAGAAATGAGGATATTGATACGAAGCCGTTAACTCCGCAGGTGCAACTGGGAATACCACCACGCCATCTATCGGCTAGCACATTAACTCACTGGGATTTGATACAACGCCGATACAGCTAAGGTCTCCTTTTCATTTGGGCACACCTCATAAATACGATAACTCAAAAACGCAACAAACAAGGAAAATGAAATTTGGTTTGTGGTCTTGACATCATAATTGTAAATTTGCACCAAATTTTGGGACCCAGTCTGCCAAAAGAGAGAGGTCTGAATCCATACTCGACCCTCTTCACTATTCGACAAAGCTTAACGCAAATCGCGCCATGTTGTGTATCTACAGTATAACCTCGATTATTGGTGCATGTATCAACTGAGGTCTCTGTTAACCGAACCAGTCGAACCAAAAAATCGAACTTTTTAATAAAATCAACGAACTTTTCAGAAAAGGGGGTGTGTCGAAGTTAGTACTGGAGCCGGTTTTCATGATGCAAAGGCATGTAAATGGTGGTTATCTGGATGTGATATTTTATAATTCGAGAAGTTATTTAGAGAAAAAAAAATAAAACACAGTTCCATTCTCAAACTCATCAATAGTGATGCGAGCAAATTCCATTCATTTTCACGAAAAAAATGGCGCTGTAAATGTGTCCGAAACACACATTTGCAACATATTTACGTTCGCGTTCTTGGGTGGGGGGAATCATTGAGAAAATCAAAGGAAACAGCTAAAATCAGTAACACTTGTGAATACTCTTATCAAAACTAATTAATGTTTCAAAAATTGCATGTAGGAAGTTTGATAATTAATAAAATAGTTTGTTAAAAATGTTTATAAATGGTAGTAATTGCAAACATATATTTTTTTTTAATTTCAAATAAACAATTTTGGGAAACTTTGTTAAAAGAAAAGAAATCACGATTTAAAATTTTAATCTCTGTTAACCCTTTAACTGCTTATCCCGCGATTTCCGCGGGTAGGAAATAAGTCTATTTTCTGCTGCATCCTGCGATTTTTGGAAGCTAACGTGTTTACTTAGTACTATTATAGCGATGAATCATATTATACTAACAAAGCTTTGCATATAAATGACAATTCGCTTTGTTCAACGGTATTTGAACACGTTTGCAAACGTTGCATCTATTTAGTGATTTTAAAAAATCGGAAGTCGGAGGGTTAATCGATTTTCCGAGGTGATTACGGTTCTAGTCAGCTGTACACAAAAAAGGCGCGTGGAGAAATCCCGCTGGTTATTTTAAGAAGTTAAAGAAGTGAAATCTTGTCAAGAAAAGTTGGATGCGCCTTAGTATTCCGTTATGACTCCAAACAGTACTTTCGCCGCAAGAAACCGTCCAGAAATCGATTTCATAAGTTCCTCGCAATGTAAAACATTTCACTTTTTGCTTTGCGGAGTAAGCTCTCTACGTGAGAAAAGAATCAGTATGAATATGAGTAGAGCCCGAATTCCGTTTTACGGCTCGCCAGACAACAAACGTGATTCTGAAGCACTACGTGTCATCGGTGCCCCTTGCTGCTGTTACTAAGCAACCGGAACTTGGGATCGGGAACAAAATAACACATTTGGGAGCAATGCCGATGGCAGCACGTGCGAAGAGGCAAACATTTAACCAAAAAGAAGCCGACATTCTGATACTTTATTTTCTTTAAACTACGGATTGATTTCTTTTCTTTCTTTTTTATACGTGAAATGAGTAATCTGTAAGTAAGGAAAACTTCATCCCAACTCATAGATCCACAGGAACCGTTATTTCACATTGGTTAATTTTGAAATTCGTCTGTACTATCAAAATGAGGATGCATAGGAAAGAGTGGGGTAAAACCGGATACCCTTGATTCTGACGCTTTTCTTTTTCCTATCTAGCAGAAAGATACTGAATTACACTCTGCTAGTCAAGAAAAAGGAACAGTCCTAGTGGCGTGTTGTAGCTGTTGAATTCAGTGCATCTGTGAAGGTTTATTTGTTTAAAGACGTCAACTCTCTAATGCTCGTTTGATTTTAAACCAACCTTACTTAAAAATCATTACAGTTATAAAAACTATATTTAGTACTGCTTATTATAAGTTTACTAAGGATTTATACCCTATCAATCAATAAAGATTTACTCCAATAATTGCGCTGTTGTATTTCGTTTTTCATAATCTCTGCACTCGGGATAAAACTGGGTACTCCAAGTGACGTAAGACTGTGACAGTCAGTATTGATGATTCCTCCGATTAAGAAGATAGAAACACATCAGACGTTGATTGTTCATATTTTAATGATGTATTTTCTAATTTAAATAAATGCAAAGGGTGTATCTAATGTAGAAACTGTCTTACCTAGGCCCAGGAAAGCTGTAGTAGCGCGGAGGAAGAAGACAACTTCTTTACATGTGGATTTTGTATCTAATATTCTTAAATTGTCATATAAAATAAAAATGATCGCAACTTTTCCACTGAAAATCGAGTTTTCCTGATTTCCCATAATGTTAACATGTGTACCCAGTTTTACCCCACTAAACCGGGTAGTTTGACTTTTTTTTATAAAAAAATCATTGATAAAATAAGTAATGAAACTGTGACTTTTCTGGAAAGATATATAGTACTCCGGTAAACAATGAATATTGAAATAAAATTTGACAAGCTCCATGTCGAATATTTTAGCTCCAACAGGCCTTCGAACCTTTAGCTACCCATTTTTTCTCCACGTTCCCCTACTTGTTGTTTTTACTTAACTTTACTCGCTCATTTGGAATCAAGTTTTAGAATTACACTTTAAAAAGTGGATTTTTTTTTGTTTAAATTATTTTCCACTCTTTAGTCTTTGATTTATCGTTCATTATTATAAATAATAAGGAATCTTGAATTCGATGGTTCTCAAATGCACTACCACGTGGCGCCACTTGTATGGAACCAAAATTTAATTAAATTGCTCGGTTAACAGAGAATTATATTTTGAAAATATTTAAAAAGTGTATTGTCATCGAGAACTCATAAGCTTACAAAATTTCAAAATTCTAGTCGAACACGGTGCAACAGCTGACCCATGGAGTTGCTATATCCCTGGATGTTAAAATGCGCTAAGATTACAAAGCGAGACCGTTGAAACTAAGTACAAAATTCATATTTTCAGATTTTTTGCCAACTAAAGAGCTCAATATGTTCTTTAAACCCATACGGTGGAAAGGTGTTTTTTTCCGAAGAAAATTTGTAAGTTTCAGTGACAAACTCAAATTTTGTTAGCCAATATTCGTTTATGGGTACAACAGTTCGACCTCCTTTAGAGAAACTATTGATGTAATTACGAACATATTGCAACTAAGCTGATTTTATGGAAAGTATCACGTATATAATATAATTAATCAGTTTTTAACTTTAAAATGTACATTCTGATGTATTTTGGAAATATAAAAACAAAAAAGTATGAAAAATAAAAGAGTATATTTTGCTTTATAAATAGAAAATAATTGGTTGGAACTTTAAAAAATTTTAATTCTTTCATATTAACCATTAAAACCATAGCACATAAAAGAATTTTTTTTAAATAAAAAAATCTATTATTATTATTATTATTTTTTGGAGATACGAGATCTTAATTCAAAAAATTAAAAATCCATAGAAACACTGAAAAAATGAAAAATGTTAGATCTTTGAAAAAAGATTTAATTCAAAAAATAGAAGATCATTATTGCATTAACCCTATATTGAGTAGTGATGCGTATTTGCATCACTACCATTTTCACCTTTCTTCAATTAGCTTTGAATAATTTAACAAAAAAAATTTAATTATTATTTACTTACAATATTTAATTTAGTTAATTGAGGATTTGGATTAATTAATTTTATTGCCAAATGAGGTGCAAAATTAAATTTCCTAATTATTTTTTGCATTCCTTATACTCATTAAAATAAGTAAAAAAATTTGTTTAAAAAAACCAGCTTTACAATTTACAACAGATTAAAACGACTTTTGTTCAAAAATTGTGAAATCTTGTACTGCATGGTTATCACACAATTAAATCACTCAAATGAAGTTCCGTCAAGTCCATAGAAAAAAATAAATAAATAGAATTCATTAATATTCTATACAGCATTATATGTTGGAGGGGAGATTTAAACAAATTGACAAAACCACTAATCGAATTACTCATCATCATATATGGAATTCGGATTAAGCAAAAGTGGAAATTTTCGTAGGTTCAATACTTTTGTGCCACCACAGATACATCGTTGGTGTGGCGTAGAAGTTTGGAAAGGGATGCCGGCTCAGGTGTCGTCCTCATCTTCTGACCACGGTTCGTAAATACGAGGGTGGTCACCAAATAGTTTTCGTGTTGTATAAAAGTTGGAAGTTAATACAGGGTGGTTATAAATTATTGAACCCATATCAAAAATTATGTAAAAAACCTAATAATGTTATAACTGCGTTTTTTCAAATGAGAGAGCAAATAAAGTTTTTTTCAGATAGTTGGCGCACCCTTACGGTGTTCTAAATTTGTTACAGCGAGAGATTTCCATACACAATGGCTTCCGATTCGCGTTTTCTGGTTTCCTTTCTTAGTTTTTCTTAAATATCTCGGAATATATTTAGTTTTCGAATTACAATTGATTTAACAAATTAAAGAGCGTAAAATTCCCTACAAATGTATGCCTTTATTTTTCTTCTAGCTTTAATAGTTTCGCAGATAATGTCTCTCAAAATTGGGAAATGTCCAATAATTTACGACCACCTAGGCCATCGTAATGGAGCGTTACCTATCTGAAAAAAGAAAAACTTTTTAAAATGCGCCCTCATTTTTAAAAAACCGTAGTTGTAACATTATTAGTTTTAATATTAATTTTTGAAATGGGTCCAATAATTTATGACCACCCTGTATAATAACTAAACTATAGGTTCATCAGACACTATCTTGTTTTTATGCGTAAAAAGCAATATGTGTTTTGATTTCGTAGACTTTTAATTCAAAAATAAACTATGCAAACATATAAAAATTGTGCTATATCTAAAATGAGTATCGGTAACAAACCTTAAAAGAAAGGAAATGCGAAACTTATATTTTTTCTTTACTTCGACCCATGAAAAAGAGTAAAATTGTTTTATACATTAATATTTTGTATCGATCGTGCTGAATTCACGCGTCCAATTTGTCATAGCACAGTGACTAATTTAAGTCAAACGAATTTCATACTCACCTATCTATAGGTACAACTGTCCTTAGGTATAGTGGTCTCTCTTACTGTTTGTGAGTAATATAGATTCAGTTTAAAAAACAAACATACTTATATCATGATCAGCATTCTATGTAGTGATAAACAGTAATTTTGAAGCAATAAATGTTAGCAACAGGATGATTCAAAATAACAGGGCCAAAATGAAAGGACAAATCAAACTCACTGACAGAATGACCCTCAAAGTCAGATTTAGAGTGTACCGGGTCCGCATACACTGTGGATCTTTGGCAGAATTGGATTCGAACATAGAACCCTTCCCTCCCAAAGCCGAGACCTCATTACCAAGCCACTGCGGGCCCCACGGCTCCATTCAAGCACACTTGCTTTGCGCTCGTTAATCTAAGTTCCTATATGACTTTTTGTTTTGTTTCCATTCCTCTTACATTTTTTCGACGTTATTTTGAATCACACTGTATAGTTTTGGAATTACGCGTATCTGCGTAAAGGTTAATTTATAAAATTTCCAAGTAGGCAATAAATTTACGAGAAAAATATTTTACCGCAGTTAACCGATGGTAGGATTTGTGTTTGGCTTTAAAGCAAAACTCTGCCAACGTGAAAACTGTTGTATTTTGCCACTTCAATATCATCCTCTATTTAAATTTAAGGAATGAAAATCTTAAACATATGTAAAGTTCTAGCAAAGAAAAAATAGCTCTGACAGGTTAATATGAATTTTTAAAGCTTTTGAAGTCCAATGTACCCAAAGGTGATCAAAAGTAAATGCATTTTGCAATTTTGAATTTAAAGAAAGCACTCATAGTAATGTTGTTATGGCTAAAACTTAATTGTTCATCAAGTATACTTTTATAATTATTTGTACAGTCATTATCTCCACTTGCTAAAACCTGTGCTCAAATTTATTTTATTTGTGGATGTTCTTTAGTGTATGGGAAGCATTTAAATCACATGCAAAGATATGGACAAAACATCAAATTTTTTCTTATAAATCCCCCACAGGGAACTTAGAGGAAATGATTCAGTTTAAGAGCAAAAATATTACAATGTATGTAGAAATACGGTTGCAGGGGAAATAATCCCGGCTTGAGCAACCAAAAGTATAGGAAATTATTCATCTAGGCCGAAGCCAATATAACTTGTAGAAAATTGTTATCTTATGGGCACTCTAGGGGTAAATACACCAAAGATAAAGGATGAGAAACAGGAGTTAAAAACTAAATTATTCATTATTAGAACATAATATGAGAAAGTATTTACACGTTATTATTTACATTTTAAACAAGAGGGATTTAGGGTTTGTTAGTTATTTAAATTAAAATATCAAACTTGCACCTCGTTTAAAGATTAGTTACAGCCATCGCCCATCGCCGCCGTGCTAACAGGGAAGAGACCCCCTTAGCTGTCTACGTTCACATCTACCGCATGTCTGTTCTGCTTGATTTCAAAAAGTCATCTCATCAAAACTCAAACATTACACTTGGTTTTTTAACCGAGAAACACCCACGCATCACGTGATTAGCACCGTGAGAAAGCGCGTGATCGTTATCTCCCGATATCTTTCCGCTGACACAACAATATTCAAATGAGCTTGTACGAAAAGTGAAAAAATATTATTAAGAAGGAGTTAAACTTACGATTTTAAGCTAGACGGGAAAAATACAATTCCTACATGTATTTTGCTCTGCTGTTTCACGCTCTACACGGAACATCCCTGGAATAATCGTCATTATGACCGCTATTCCAGAAAATCACAATTTTTTTTCATTGAGAAAGAGAGTTTACTGTTCGGTCAATTGGGTATGGAATAAGTCGGAACATGTGTGATTTGAGTAAAATTTGTTTATTTTAACATGTTAAAGACAAAAATATTGTGTATTATTAGGACTAAAATGCCTGTAAAGTCTGACAATGGTTGATAGACTTAGCTGTCATAATTGACAGGTTAAAAGGTTTTCTTCGCATCGGTCTTAATAAAAGATCTATCCCGAGATTAACAACGTGGCTTTCTCACAAAATAACGTATCGGTCATTGGGAGATGACATAAAACTTGATTAACCTTCCAGCGGGCTCGCTTACGCAAATGTTACGACATATCGTGCATCGTATTACATATATATATCGTGTTATTTTACAAAAATAAATGAAAGTTTTATTTATGTTATCTGTATTTATTAGCCTAATAGTAAACAAAGTTTTTATAAATAAAATTGCACTTAAATATATAAAATAACGATATAAATATGTAATACGATGCACAATTCAAGTCTCTTACAAAAGCGCGCCTGCTGGAAGGTTAACATGCGTTCCAAGCATGGAGCATGTTAAATATTTAGAAGAGTACATATAAAAAAGAGCTTGCTTAATGTATATATTAAAATTAACATAAGTCAGAATGAGAGTATAATAAAATGATGATATTTATTACAAAAATATAATAGTTTAGACTTCCGAAAAAGATCCTAATTATGTGACAATAATAATTGTTTATTGTTGCTGTAGCTAATGAATTAGTTGTTATTGTCATTCGCTAGTGAGAATGAAAAGTTTCTTTATAAGAATGAGTATACTTAGACATAGGAATGAGAAATCCAGAAATGTTGCTGAAATTCGGTCTAACCTAGCTATAATCTTAAGCAGAGGGATAATACCATCTGAACAATCATTTAAACCTTTGCGGCGCAATGTGCCAACTGATGGCATACCTAATTTCACTCGCTTCTCAGCCGTTAAATTCAACTATAAATGGAAGCTAATAGGTTTAGTACTCCTTTTAGAATGTATATAGCAGCCTTATGAAATTTCGTTTCGGAATAGGAATTATTAGAGATGAAGTTTGGGAAAATCCCTTAACTCGGAGATAAGAAATTTTTTCAGTTCTGGACGTTTACAATTTTAGCAAATTAACTAACGAAAACATTCATCCAATATTCTTGAAGTTTTAATTATGATTTTCTGTAAGATTCAACAATATTTTTTGAGTGTATCAAGGTGGCTGCATCCAAGGGGGTTCTCGTATGAGGGGGTGACCCCAAAGGGGGACGACCCCCTCCTCAAGTTCTATGTCTAGACACTAAACTAAACCCATTCATGATGGTTTTTCATCATATTTCAAAATATTTAATACCTTGCGCGGCAAAGGGTTATTACATTAGCTGCCACTATTCACTCCTGAGATTCGAACCATCTATCTAATTCGATGACCCCTTCTCTGCCATCTCTTAACTATAGTAGAGAAGGGGTCGTCTAATTAGATAATAGGTTCTGGACACGCCAGTGCGTCGGTAGCAGTGAATGTGTTAAATTCTGTTTTTATCCTAAACTGTTTAAATGTTTTCATAAAAGTAACAATATTCAGCGTACATATGAAATTCTGCAAAGCAAAATGCTTACCAAATCTGTCTTTAGCTATGACAGTAACCGACTCAGGCGGTGAGTCAACGGTCAGTTCATCAGTGGTGGAGATGAGTTCAATTTTAAATGGAAAATCCGTGATGACATCACATTCTAATTCGAAACCAGTTCTTCCTGAAAGATTAAAATATATTTTATTCCATAGCAAGATCAAAGAGACAGAAAGCTTACGAATTCAAAGCACCGCAGTTTAATTTTACAGTTTTACGAAGTCTCCAATATGTCAAGCTCTTTTAGAAGAGGGTATAAATATATAGTTGTAAAATGAACAGTCTACTTGTAAGAAATCATGAATCCCATTTATGCACCATGTTCCAAAGATATTCTTTTGAGCTATAGGAGCATCTTATTGTAAATAAATTTAATACTTTTAAATTTGCATTTACAAGTACAATAAAACTTCTCTAAGCGGGCATCCTAGCATAGCGGTCACCCTTCTCAACGGCCACATTTAATTGGGGATTTTTGGCTCGTAAGCATAATGTTAAAATAATCTCTGAACGGCCACTCAAATCCCTCTGAGCGGAAGAGTTGGTCGTCCATTCAAAGCAAATGAAATACATTCCTTTCGTCTCTCTTACCTTAGACGTTTTATTAAGAGAAAAGTGAGGAAAGATAGAACAAAAAATACATACATTCCAAAACAACACTGGAAATCGGATCGAAATTAATCATTCCTTTTTTAATGTGAAGAAAAAAAGTGAGCTTCGACCTCTACCAGAGTGGAGCATTCCAAAGTTCTTTTGCGCCTTTTATGGGCAGATATGAATTCTGACAAAGAAGCTACCGATATGGGTTGCGTCTATCAGCAAATGAAACATTCAGCTCAACAGACTTAAGGAAAAAGAGATGATATTAATTGCCCATTCCTCAAAAACTACCGACTAAACTATTAAGGATTTCTTTATCCTGTTGAAAAAAGAAATTTAAAAAAAAGCTACCTCCGAAAAAGCTGACAGATCCAAGTGAACTCTAATTATATCTTTTTTCAAAAAAAAAATAATTAATAAAGTAATCGAAAATATACGTTTTCTTAAGATGGTTCTTAAAATTCGTTTCATCAGAAAAAACAAATCAAGTCTTATTTAAATACGTATTTTGTACTTCCAAACATGAAAACCTTTTGGAGCGGCTAATTATCTTTGGAAAGACGGGTGGCCGCTGCGGAGAGATTTCACTGTATTGTACAAAAACTGTATCAACATCTTGGAATCGTCACAGTCTTTACATGAATAAATAAATTTTATTTATTCTAAGTATTTTATACATCGTCGGTATTTCATAACATAATTTGTGTTCAACGCTTAATTGCCTATCATCTCATTTCAACCCCTATTTTCCTTTAATGCAAACACTGTTGCAGGCATTGTTAACCCTTTCTGCGGCCGTGGGAATATACTTCCCACCAAATTCATTAATTTTTAAATGCATTTTTTAAGGTTGGCGTAAGTTCTCGCCACATTTTTCGATGAAACAAAAACCTAGATATTCCAATTTCTTATCTGAACCCATAACGAAGTGCCCTGACTTGGTAATTAATTATTAATTCATAAAATTAATTAACAAAAAATAATGTCACCCTATATGCTAAATGATTTTTTTTCTTAAATTAATCTCAATACCAAAGTTATTTTATTATACCACTACTAGAAAAAAATGGCCTTATAAAGGGTTAAAGTGTGTATCTCCTTGGTGTCGTGCGAAGTTTTTATTGGATGTAATACGAGAAAAGAAGCGGGTTTCAAGTTTGAGCTTTGTACTTTCAAATTAGGCGAAGACACTCTTAGTCATCGAATACATAATGGTTCTTGCCTTGTGATAGGCCTACAGTGGCCTGGTTGTAAGTTTCGTCTTCGGGAATGGAGAGTTCCAGGTTCGAAACCCAATTCCACCAAAGACTTGCCGTGTATGTGGACCTGGCGCTTGTTATATCTGACGTCGAGGGTCAAAAGTCCTCCCTCCGGTGTGGCCCGGAAACTCAGAGAAGGGGTACCGGCTCAGGTGTCTTCCTCGCCATCTGACCATGATTCAAAATTATGAGCCCTTGTGTTGCTTCAGAAACGGAACGTTAATCTAACTTAACTAATGCCGTCTGACCGCAGTGTAAATGTTCTAGTTCCCTTCGCGATAGTTCATATCGTAGCTTCGCAGCTGAATTTTGACTTCCCAAACTTGATGAATAGAGAACTGTCTGGTATTAAAAACTGCTTGTAATCTTCCACTCCAACTTCTTTGACGTTTTCCAAGCAGGCGCTAGGGCCTAGGGGTAAGGTCTCAGCGTTGGGGCCGGAGGGATTCAGGTTCGAAACCCGATTCCACTGAAGGTCCGTCGTGTATGGGGCCTGTTGCACGCTAAATCATTAAGTAGTGCCCAAACGTCCTCCCGTTGGTGTGGCGTGGAAGTTTGGAGATGGGGTGTCGTCCCCGTCATCTGACCGTGGTTCAAAATGACGAGGTCCCTCCCAAAATAGCCCTCGTGTTGCTTTAAAACGGGACATTAATATAACTAACCAAGCGGGCGCTATTTTCCACACTTTTGAACATGTATAGCGTCAGTCCAGTAGTCGTACGTGTCTATCTAGCAAATGAAATTCCGCTTTCAAAATTTGTTCATTTCTGGACTGTGATCACAACCTCAACGGAAAATCAAAAAATTTGAAGATTAAGCTGAGATCAATGCAAAGGCACAAAATATGTTTTACGCTGTCGACTACATGCTATATGGATTTTCAATACTGTCACAAAAACACATTGAGTTATCTCTTCCTTTTGAGCTGCATTATCACGGCAAAAATATTAAATCATCACATGGCTGAATTCTCTAAAATTGCACTTCTCATTTTGAGACCCTTTCTTGTAACGTTTTTAATCATTTTAGACATCAATGAAATACCTACTTTATATTATTTGTTTGGTGTCATTTAATACATATTTATGTAATATTACATTTAAAATGTTAAAATTCATCAGTTTGGCTGGACTTAATCGTTCTTATTCGCGTTATTGTCAGATTTCTGCGTTCAGCAACGGATTCCGAGACTACCACTTTTGGACGATTTTACACCGGAAAGGGGTGTCAGGCAATGAGTCATATGGAGGGCATTTACTGAGTTCTTTGTTAGATCACGCTCAGTAAAATGTAAACATCACTCTTCCATTCTTCACTTTTCCCCTATTGTGATGAAAATAACTCCGCAAGGCGCATGCGCAAAAGCGCGGAGGGTTTCCGAATCCGCTGCCATTCAATTGTAGAGTAGATGTTCAGTATACCGTTCATTTGGAAAAATACTGTCTCAATACGAAATACTGGAATTTTACAAGAAAATCCTTTGAAGTTAGCTTATTTGAGAACCTATTTCCCGTGAGATAATAGGGGTTGGCTGCAATGCAAGCCTGCTCCGACTCCTCCCTCCAGCGGGAAATATTATAACTGAAACTATGACATTATGTCTCGAAGAAATATGCGAGGTTTGAAGACTTCGAAGCAAAAAAAAGAAAAGGAAAGAATAAATCAATAAAATTTCGCATTGTGGCACTCTTTTTTCAAGTGAATGATATACAGTGTTCCCACTTACATCCGTTACACTCCCTTAACTTCTAAACTGTGAAAGCTTAAGCCATAAAGTTAGTGTCTAGGTATAGTAAAAAGGCTATGCGTTACTCGATGGGACAACTTACAACGCCATCTATCGTAAAATTTTAGAATTAGCGGTCGTATCTCGTAAACGGTGAAAGATATGAGAAAAAAGTCAATCAGAAGGTTGTAGAGCACTCTCTATTTATTACGAAAAGATACATGCGCACATTAATACTCAAAACAGAATGCAAAGAATGAACATTTATTTGGTCACGATTTCGAAAATTGTCATGTCATAAAGAGTGAAAGAAAGAAACTGAGACACGTCCCTGTCTTCTGGATCATTTATTTATATTGCTCAAAATACTCCCCGTTAGCCACTATACACATTTGCACTCTGGACTGGATTTCTCGCTTCGCTCGTGTTTTACGACGCCATAGGTGTTGAAAATCACAATCAAACAATTGTTTATTTTTTACATTCTGTTTTGAGTATTAATGTGCGTAAGATATCCTTACGTACTAAATCGAGAAGACTTCGACTTTCTAATTGGCTTTTTTCTTGTATATTTCACCGTTCACGAGATAGGACCGCTAATTCCAAAATTTGCCGATATATGGCGTTGTAAGTTATCTCATCGAGTAGCGCATAGTCTTTCTACTATACCTAGACACCAACTTTATGGCCTAAGCTGTCACCGTTTAGAAGTAAAGAGGGATGTAACGGATATGAGTGGGAACTCTGTACTTTTATGAAAGGCTTAAGTGCATTCTTTACCTAAACCATGCAAATCTTGTGTGCAAAGTTTCTTCTTTTGGTAATATTCAAACTTTCCTCTAAAGAAATCCCAAAACGATAAACGAAAAGGCATGAAATATAAAAGAATATTGGAATCTGAGTTTAGAAAGAACAATACCTTTTGCTTTTACTTTGGTTATTCTTTTTTCTGTAGAGCTAGAGACGATGGAAACAATGGCTGCAGAAGAACAACCTTCTGCACGCTCTGATATAGGGTCCACATGCACAAGATGTCTGTCCTCTGACCTCCTGCAAGAAAAAAAGAAGCTATAACGTATTCATTCTTTTTGATAAAAAAAAAAAACTAGCGATAATTTTTCAACGTCTGCTCAATAAAGTTCAGTTAAGCCAGGTAAAATAATATTTTAGGATAATTAACATGCTGCAAAAGTAACAGTAGGGAAAAGATGGATGCTGCAAAGGTTGTGGTTGTGTTTTCTAACACATTCTTTGATTTGGAAAGATATTAATGCATACTCAAGTTTAGTTTAGTTATATTAACATCCCGTTTTGAAGCAACACGAGGGCTATTTGGGGACGGACCTCGTAATTTTGAACCGCGGTAAAATGACGAGGACGACACATGAGCTGGCACACCTTCTCCAAACTTCCGCCCCACACCTATTGAATTGTTGGAATCTCATAGGAAGCAAAATGAACAAATAATAATGGCCTATCCGATTTTTTTAGGAATTTTACTTGATATTAACTTAATCTCAAATGTTTCGATGAATTTGGATGCTTACTAGTGTAATACCATACCTAACGTTTAATAACCTGTTGTATAAACTAACGTCGTTTTCTTTTATTTATATCAAACATGAACTTTGAAGAAGCAACTGAAGCCCCTCTCCAAACTTCCACACCACACCAGCGGGAGGACATTTGACCCCTATGTATGATTTAGCGTGCAACAGGCCCAATACACGACGGATCTTCAGTTGAATCAGATTTCGAACCTGGAACCCTCTGGTCCCAAGGCGGAGACCTTACCTCTAGGCCATATGCATACTCAAAGCAGCTTTTGATGTCTGAGTTCAAAACATTCTCCCCATTTTGTTTACTATCAAGAAACAAAATTTTAGTAAATAGTTTATGTCACAAAAATGCATCTTAAATTTAAAAGAAAAGCTAAAATTCTTGCAAAAGAATAGTTTGAATCTAACTTTTGCAAGCAATAATGAGAGCTTTTTAAGGTGAAAAGAAGATGGCTAACTAGAATCGGAAAGAAGGTTACAGATTAGAAACATGATTCCACCAAAGATCCGCAAGTTAAATCTCACAACAAGGGCCAAACGTCTTAGTGTTGGTGCGGTGCGGAAGTTTGGAGGGAGAGTGCGGGCTCAGATGTCGTCCTCATCAGCTATACAAGGTTCAAAATTGCGAGGCCCGTACCAAAATAGCCCAGGTGTAGCTTCACAACGGGACTTTAATGTAACTAAAACTAAACGAAATTACCGATAAAATTAGTTTAATTAAAGGTAGTCGAAATTACGCTGAATGCAGCTAAAAACAAATAAAAGTAATTCGCTATCTTTATGCAAACAATAAAAACATTCTTTTCCTACTTATTAGGATACGGTAATAAATATCGCCATTACCATGTCATAACCATCTGATGTAAAAACCTTATGTAGACTGATAGTCTACATAACCAGGGTTCTTACTGATTTTTTAAATTAAAAACCAAGGAGTATTTAAGGAGTTTTCAAGGAGTATTTTCAAAATTTTCAAGGAGTCAATATTTACACATGAAAAAGGTTCCCTTTTTAAAGTACACAAAAATTATATTAATTAAAACATTGCTATTAACTCAAATAAATGTGGTTATATTTATTTCTTTTATAAGTTTTTACTAAGCTGATTTATCCAAGAATGCCATGTTAAATCTATTTACATGAAAGTAGAGTGGTGCCGCTTAGACACTCAATTTTTTATAAAATTATACAACTGCCCTAAAAAGTTCAAATAGTTCATTACATACTATGATTTACAATGTTTTAAATAAAAATCTATTTCCATTTTTTAGAATTTAAATTCTTAAATAATTCCCATGCCTCACTGTGCACCTTATGTAGTGCACGATCCATGTTTTAAAATATAGAGGTGCAAAGAGAACCATTGATTTAGATATTAGAAACTGTTTTTTGGCATTTTCATTGCTTATAAAATAGTATATGAAGAAAATAAAATTAACAAAATTGATTAATAGTGTCTATTAACTCCACCATCACAATATGTGTCCTTTACAACAAACCAAACGTTACAATTTAAAGAAATACAGTTAATGTTTCGAAATAATCCAAGAGAAATAACATTCTCAATTTACACCATTCTATTGTTTTGGTTATTACTGATATTGGCACTTAAAACCAATTATTAAATTTTGGATACTGCTGGAGACAAACATCAAATCGTGGAAAGAGCAACGCAAAATACTTGGTAATTGATACGGCGGCGATTTAGAATCCTTTTTATTGGTGAAACGTAGTACACATTTAATAAATAAATGTTAAAAATTGAAAATCAAGGAGTTTATATATAAGGAGTAAAACCCAAAATCAAGGAGTTTCCATAGTGCTTGAAAATGAAAATCGTATTCAAGGAGTTTTTAAGGAGTTTTCAAGGAGCGTACGAACCATGATAACGTAGTAAAGAAAAGCGTTCGTAGGGGAAAAGTGTAAATTAATTTAAAATCCTAATTCTTAGTTTTAAAATTGATACTAGTGCCCTATCAAGGCTTGTCCTGGAATTGGTAAAGCAACTTTTCGCTTGTTGAAAAAAAAAGTCTTCCTACATTTCAAAGAATTCACATGGTCCACTTTCGTGTCTCAAATGTTAAAGGGATATCTGACAGAATTTTCAAATTCACTGAATTCTTTTAATAGATCAGCGTCCCATTTTAAAAACTCTACAACAGCTATACTGCACTCCTAAGCTTAAAAGACGTATCTCAAATTTTTATAGGAGACAGACTTCGTTTACTGAGAAGATTAGGGCGATACAAAAACCGGTATCCCATTCTTTAGAAACCGCGACACACCCACCAGAAGATGAACTCCGTGCCCACAAATGGGGTTTTGTTAAATCGAAACAGAAATCTACAACCACAAAATTCCCCAACAGATTATTATCTCCGTTTCCACCCCATTGTTCTACTTTTCTCGATAAATATTAAAGAAGCAGTCACTTTTTTGAGGAAATGCATATGCTTCAGTCATCTTCTTTTGAGTTTAGTTTAGTTTGGCTATATTGAAGTCTAGTTTTGAAGCAAAACGAAGGCTATTTTAGGACGGATTTTGAACTATGGTCAGATGACGAGGACGCAGTGGCGGCTCGTCCATTATTGCTGCAGAGCTCCAGTCCCTTCTAAAATTATTTTAAAAGCTTGTATTTTCATTTTTTATTCTAATGGGCTTACTTATCCACTTTGAGAGTTAGATAATCAACGAAAATGGCAAAAAAGTAATTAAAAACGTAAAAGGAGGATTGAAAATCAATCAAGAGTTAAGAGAGAGACAGACCAGAGTTGCGTAGAGTTTTGCCCTTCCTAAGGAGCAAAATTCACGCTCTGAGCAAATCGGGGCTCTCAGTCGGGATAAAAGACGACCCTTTCTTCGCTTGAAATTACATGCACTTGAGCTGCGTTTTTCCCAGCTCTCGTTTGGCGCGACTTCCTCATTTGGCTTTTTATCTCTTTTTCTCAGTAGTCCAGTCATTAAATAGTTTTTGAAATCCAATTCTGGAGGAGTTGTAAGTTTTGCTCCTTTATGTTTTTGGGAGTTCTGATTACGAATCTGAGATTTTTCCATCAAAACTTTTTATTGGAATTTTAGTTATAGTCAGAAAACATGAAACAAATTTTCCCAGTTTTTTGCTTATCAATTTTTAGTATATCATCACTTTATACCAAAATAACCAGCACGAAATTTCCAACAACATAGGTCCATACAACACTACTTGTTTCTGAGCTGACGAGCCGCCAATGCGAGGACGGCACCTGACTCAGCAACTCCCTTTCCAAACTTCCACACCATACCCGTGGGAAGGCATTTGATCCACAACATGAGATTTAGCGTGCATCCGGCCCACATTCGAGGCTGTTCTTCAGTGGAATCGGGTTTCGAACCTGGAACCCTCCGGACCCGAAGCCGACACCTTACCACCTAGCCATCGCGGCACTTATCTTTCCTGGGAAAAATTAGAATGGATGTTTCTATTTAATCCTACAAACGTATGACACTAGGAAATTTGGCTTCCAAAATTTATTTTACACAGTTTAACAAATAAAAGGCTGTCTCATTGGAGAAGGAGGATCTTGGAAAAGTACTCAGAAAGTACGGGGCCTTTCATCTTCCGCTTCAGCTGAAAATGAATGGTTAGTGACATAGCAATTATTGTGCGACTAAATTTAGTTGATATAAGATATATTTATGTAATCGTACTGTTTTTCATCACTTGACATTTACCTAATGAGTTGTAAAAAAAGGGGTCGATTAAAGGGAGGATTTACTCGTACTGTGTGTTATAATATCCTTATAAGCAGTGGCGAATCCAGGATTTTGTTCTGGGAGGGGCTGAGGTCATAAAGATTTTATATCGTCGTGACCTCATGGCTTCTGTAAGTCAAAACATTTTAACTTTACTCACCTGATAATAAGAATCACAAAGGACACTACAATACTTTAAAAACGCAATGAAATAACTATCCAAAAAATGTTTTCGACCGCTGTTACTCTACAAGTACGAGTGGAATGACTGCAAAAGAGGGACGAGAAGATATATTTGGCGTAATGCAAGCTTCTTGCAGAAAAATTTCCCAAATATTTTGAATCCATTTTGAATATAGTCCTTAGCCCTTGATAAAATGAACTAGAATGGATTCCTTGTTTGTTGAATTCGATTCTCTCAGAGTATTTCTTAGTTTTTTGCTTTCTTTGAATGATTTTGATACATCGTGTTTTGTATGCAGCTGCAATTGCGCGCTACTTAAACATTGTACAATTTTTATTGTTTAAATTTTGCTGCTTCTGTTTAAAGTTTAAGTTAAATTTATTTTTAATGTATTCAACTTTTGGTAGTTAATTTGTTTCAAGCTCTGTAAAAGCGGGAAAATGTTCCGAGTCCGTCAAGCCAGAAATCAATGTTGGCACGCTTTATTTTTAAAAAAGAGATTAAGAACAAACAAATGTAATAATTTGAAAAAAGATAAAAACTTTTAGTTTAGCCCTGGGGGGGCTGCAGCCCCATATCCTCCTCGGATTCGCCATTGGTTATAAGTCTATTGGCCAATTCTTTTCAAACACTTGTGGAAATTTCATACGTTTCAAAATTTGGAAGTGAAAATTTAAATAAATTGCTTTCTTTGAAATTTCATGCGATATCAATTTGCTTTTAACCCAGATGCATCTGGTGCGGTAGCGTGAAGAGGTGGTGCTAGCTCAGTTCTCATCCTCGTCATCTGACCACGGTTCAAAATGACGATATCCATCCCAAAATAGCCATCGTGTTGGGTCAAAACGAGACGTTAATATTACTAAAATGAAACTAAAATCTAAATATAACGCAAGATGAAGAGAGATTACCGAAGAAAAGCAACTAATGATCAAAATTATTTCAGACAAAAAGATTCCATATCCAGATATTTCAGATTGTTTTATCCCCTATTTACATTCATATATCTGGGTCATTTTAAGACAAAAAAATTATCATCTAAAGCCTGCTGTAAAAATACACAGTGGGCATATAAAATTAAAGAGACTATCATTATAAAGCTAATTCAGAAAAATTCCAAAAATTTGCATGTCTCAACAAATTTTGTTCCATACTATTTAATCTTAATGAGCAATTACTAAGATTGAATGCTCTTCAGATATGAATTCTAAACTTGCTTTTCAAGAAAAATGTAGATTTAACACAACTCAAGCAAAAATGCAAACATTTTAATACGAGATTAATTTTAAAAATTACCCTCATTTGGTTTTAAACCTCAGGTCATCTAATTTGTAAGTGGACATCCAGAATATTAAAACTATCGTGACGATATTTGTTCCTGATTAAGTATGCAAACAGCCATCTGTTTAATATAGACTCAGTGATGTAACGAGGGGAGAGGGTCCAAAGTGGTACAGATACTCCAGGCACCAGTGTTGGGGATGCTATGGAGACAAAGCGTCAGTCCGTTTATGTCCCGTTTTAACTCCGAATATGATGATTTGGCCAAAAAACAATACCTTGCCCAGGGCTTCATTTACATTTACTCAGTCACTAATTGCAAATGGGGGCGATAGATCCAATTATGCCCCGAGCGCCTCTTACCTACGTTACTCCACTGTACAGATTGGCTTTACATTTTCATACAACACATAAACAGGACTGGCGCTAGAGTTTGCCCGACGGGGGCACGGTCTGCCCGACAGGGGGCACGACCTGCTGAACGGGGGGGGGGACGAATGTAATGAAATTGGCCTAAAATGTTAGCCAAATCTTTATTTATCAACTAGTTGAATACCCCATGCAAAAATTTTCCACGACGGGGTGCAAAAATTTTCTCTGACGGGGGGCACAGCTTCCCCGATAGGGGGTCCCTGCCCCCCCCGTCCCCCCTCTGGTGCCACTCCTGCACATAAAATAACCTTTTTTAAATGCTATGGTATAAATTCTACAGCGTGACATAAAGTAAAATACGATCCTATAAAATTTATTATATCATGACATTAATTGATTGATTGATTTGGGAATTTATTGGCGCAGGAGCCAAATTTGACCATGCTGCGCCAAATATATATCATGACATGAAAGTAATGACAAGACAAAAAAAAAATCAACTCATCATTCTTTGATCAAATATATATCAAATACTCAGTTTATTTTGATTCTAATATCTGCAAAATGATTACATTTTTAATAATCAGTACTTTAATTTATTTCTAAAAGAAAGAGATGTTATCAAATTTATTTTTGTATTTCCATCCTTATCATTTGTTTCGGTTTTCTAGAGAAAAGTATTGCATGCTATTCATTTACTATTATACAGCCCGGTTTTACAAACGCATTTAATATGCGACCTGCTTTGTTTACTGTTTTCCTGTATTTCCAAACGAATTAAAACAAATGCAAATAAAAAGGAATTAAAACATCAAAATGCCTTCGATTTTTAACACAGAAGTTTAATTAACATTATGAGGCTGAAACCAATTAATACATGCGTAATGAAAATACACTCATCACAAACATTGGGCCCAAAATGCGGCAACTTATTTACCGGACCGGAAGTATGCGTTCCATATTCTTCGACACCTACCTTGAATCGGTAGAGACAAAAATAAACAAATTTGTCTCAGTTCGATAAGCAGAGATTTATGACAGATAACAACCACAATTTTATTGTTGAAGATTTTTAAAAAAATCATATTTACCATTCGTAGCAATCATTTGCGTCATCATCCAGTATACGTAACGTGTAATTGGAAGGGAGTCCTCCGTTTTTGTTGTAAGGTAGCAGAATTCTGGGAGCGTTTAATCGAACTGCTAAAATCTGTTTCAATGAGATGAAAATGATGAGCCAGGCGTAGATGGCCCATCGTCGCTTTTTGGAAGACTCGAAAAACAGTTGTTGGAATGAATCCGGCAAAAACATTTTGATCCACGTGCTGCTGGCCTGCTCTTCGAATCTGCGATGGGCAGCGACGCCTGCCAAACCTGTTCTGACAACAAGGTCACGGGCACCACAGGCTGATGAACCGCTTCGTCTCACGGAAGGCCTCTCGCTCGCCAAAAGAAATTTATGCTCCTCTGTGACAATTCAAAGTGAAATGATATTTGCTAGGACAGTGGCGTGACTAGACAGTATGGAGTCAGGACCGGATTACTAAATAGGCAACTCCCTCTGGGGCCCACAACTTTTGGGGGGCCCCGAAATGGTATTTTCAGGGGAATCTAATTTTGTGCCCACGTTTGATTTACAAGAACCGAACATTCATAAAAAATCATTCAATCATATTCAAAAAAAAATTAAGCATTTCTTAAATTTCAGAACATTGTTCTTAGAATTTTATCCATGTTTTAAAATTTATTTACAGATCATTGTGGTTCAATTTTTTTCGCAGTTGGCTGACTAATTCACAAGTCAGCAGCTCTGGAGATTTTAAGAATATTAAGATTCTGTCAAAAAACGTTTTGTAAATTTTTAAATGTTGAATTTATGTTTAACATTAGCTTTAAATTAAAATTTTCTATACGCGAATTAAAGTTTTAATTTTTTTATAATAAAACCAACTATCTTGATGGTGATCCGCAATTTAAATGTTTTGTTATTTCGGTTTGTCATTATATGTGTTACTTAAAAACTTGCATGTATAGAGATTAATTAAAATATCTTGTTTGGGAAATTGGAGAGGGGAAAGGGTCCTCCGAAACTGACATTGCCTTAAGGCCCCTGCAGCCAGGGGTGGCGCCAGAGGGGGGACAAGGCCCCCGTCGGAGAAGCTGTGCCCCCACCCCATCGGGGGAAAATTTTGTATCCCGTCGGGGAAAATATTTGTACGAGATATTCAATTGTAGTTGATAAATAATAATCTGGCGAAAATTTGAGACCAATTTCATTACTCTCGTCCCCCCCCATACAACAGGTTGTGCTCCCTGTCGGAGAGACCGTGCCTCCTGTCGGGCAAACTCTAGCGCCATTCCTGCCTGCAGGGGTAAATTTCGGCCCTGTACGGGGCCCTTAGAAAATTAAACTCACTTCAGCAAGTCAGAGGTAATCTATCGTAACAATTTTAACCCTGCTTTAGTGCGGCGAGGTATTTCAGGCCCCAACCAGGGTGGGATTATCACATAGGCAAAGTAGGCAATTGTCTAGGGGCCCGGGAGCTCGATTTTTTTTTTTCGGAATTTTCATGATAATTTAATTTTTCGTTTTCATTTAATTTATAAGTTTTAAAATTCTGAAAAAATACCGACAGTATTTAGATAATGTTAAAAAAAGTTTTGTAGTTTTTACTGTTTGTCTAAAGTTACTTTCAAAGATGAATTTCATCGCTTAACAAGCAACACCATCTATCTCAATTTTTTGAAATTTCAAAGAGGAAGGAAATACTCAGTTTTTCGCAACCAATAACCAATATATCTGAATTTTTTAAAGTCTGAAATAAACACGATACCGCATGTTCCTACCAGATATCATAAAAAATGTTAAAATATTCGTTATTGATTGCGAAAAAGTGAGTATTTTCTTCCTTTTTGAAATTTCAAAAAATTGAGATAGGCTGTGTTGCTTGTTGAGCGACGATTTGTAAGTTTTTTTATACGAGAGGAACTGAAACCAATTTTTTTTAGGATTGCTCGCAATTAAATGTTTTGTTATTTCAGTTTCTGAAATATTTGTTAGTTAAAAACTAATAGCATATAGAGATTAAATTAAAATCAGAAAAAATATCTAATTTTAGAAATTGGGAAGGGGGAGCTGGAAATTTTATTTTTAAAGTACCTCTTCAGGGCTTAGTCCGGCCCTGACCCCAACATAACTATTCGTAATCGTATTCACTACATTTCTTGTATTTTATGCTTATGTATGTTTTGGGGTGTGCTGTTACCCCACCGCACGAGCGGCGTAGGAAAAATAGCTGCACTAACTCAGGGTTAACATTTTACAAGAGAGCCAGAAGAGCACATACTTAATATACTAACATATACTTAATATACACATACAAAGAGCATATACTAACATTTTACAGGAGAGCCAGAAGAGCACATATTTAATATACTAACATATACTTAATATACACATACAAAGAGCATATATTAACATTTTACAGGAGAGCCAAAAGAGCATATACTTAATATACTATCATATACTTAATATACACATACAAAGAGCATATACTAACATTTTACAGAGATCCAAAGCGAAATGTATCGAATGTTATCTTATAATTTAGAAGGAGTATCAAAATACTTCAATATTTATTTACACTTTTATTTGAAGCAACTTTTTTATTTTTTATAATTTATTATTATTTTTTATTTATTTATTATTTTTTATTTTAACATAAGTCAAACATTTTTTATAATCGGTTCCATAACGCCATTTGACTCACGCCTGTGATCCCGATTATCTGATTAGATTATCACTTCTCTACTGTAGTTAAGAGATAATAGAGAAGTAGGTAAACTGTCCCAATCACAGGCGTGGGTCATGGCAGCGAACATGTTAACAATATTTTACAATTGGTTTAACTCTTTGCTGTCGGCAGATTTCGCTGATGGGAGTACCAGCAGGTCGGAGCAAATTTAGAGTTTCGCAGTTACTTTTCCGTGCGGGATTTAAAGTCAATATATGGGTATTAAAACAGTTGTTGAAATTTGTGTGATATTGTGAGCAAAACAATCACCAATATGAAGTCCTGGCTTCCGAGTACAGGTATCGCCCGGCAATCATGATTGCCACCATGTCACCCCTCCAGACTAGCGGCATCGATTTCTACGAAGACTTGCGAAAGTCGCCACTGTGGCGGCATTTGCTGCAAAGGGCTAAAACAGTATATTTCGAGCTTTCATTTCAGCAAAAGTATGTGTTATTTCTTCCAATGGCTACAGAACTATAATTTTGTTTTGCGCTATTGAGTCATAGTATTGATTTTATTAATACTTTTAATTCATTTTTCCGTCCTGGAGGGTAGAAAAGTGCCTACGTTCCTATGTAATTATAGCACTTATAGTCGGTACCCCTGGCATTTCGTCTGACCTGCCAACCTATAGTTACGTCATTGAACTCATGTCATCTGACTTTTTGTTTAATGGACCTTATGCACCGTTTGGTTTCGAGAGTATAGAAAAACAGCTGTGGAGGAATAAACAAAACGATCGGGCTATAAGTGACTCAGAAATAAAAGCAGTTCTGAGTCAGCTGTTTAAGACTGACCAATGGCTGCCGCCGGCAGGTCACGTGTCGGAGGATGTGACGTCACATGCATAAGGTCCATTGTTAACGTCTCGTTTTGAAGCAACACGAGGGCTATCCTGGGACGAACCTCATCATTTTGAACCTCGGTCAGATGACGAAGACGACGCCTCTCCAAACTTCCGCGCCACAACAACGGGAGGACGTTTGGCCACTACGTATGATTTACAGGCCCCATGCACGGCGGATCTTCAGTGGAATCGGGTTTCAAACCTGCGACCTTCCAGTCCCGAGGTCGAGACCTTACCACTAGGCCACCGCGGCCTCGACATTTTGCTCGGTAAGCGTGCTTTAAAACAAATCGGGAAAGCAAAGAGACAATTATTGATTTTGTTTCAGAAGGCTGTTGAAGTTGACTGAAATCTGAAAAAATAAATGAGCGCAAAGTAGATCATTTGCTTTGAAAACTTTTTGGGGAATAAGAGATAGGAGAGAATATTTAAAAGTGAATCATTATTTTTAATTTATTGAAAACTGACGGTTCACGGAAATACTTGAAAATGAGTACAGATAATAATGATTTACTCAATTATCTAACAGCAAACAGGATATAATCTAACGGTCACCAGCTGTTGCTTTAACATTACGTCATTCAAACCAATGTTCATAAATATGCCCTCTTTAAAAAAGACTGGCTTTGAAAAAAAATCAGTGTATTACACATTCTATTATTTTTTAGCGTAATCATTTTGAGCTTATCGTACGACAGAAAAAAATATATACAATCGAATTCTGCATTAATGCACCTCAAAGGAATTGGAAGAGTATTTTTTAGTTATCCTTATAAGTTAATGTGAAATTATTATAACACCGGTTTAATTTGTTTTGGCGTTTAACTAATACTATTGTAAAAATGGAATAAAATGTAAAATCAAAAATAAGTCCTGCAAATGTTATTCATTCGAGTTATTTGATTCTTAAGCGTACCTAATCCCTTAACATTATTGATAAAAACTTCTTTGCATAGACGAATATTTGCAGGGGGATATCACAAAGAAGGGGGATATGATGGTAGGGGGTACTCGAAAATAAAGACACTAATCAAGAGGTAAGCGAGGGGGGAAAGCTTGGGAACCCCTGTCAAAGTGTATTCTGTATTATTTTTGCAATGAATAAAATGTTTCTTTTATTTGCGACATTTCTTTATCTTCAATTTATTTGTGTCCTCCTTTTCATGGGAAAAAAGTTAGTCACCTAAAATTTATGAAAAATATAAAAGAATTTTTCAATAAAAAATATACTATTGTCGTAAAAATTAATATATCAAAATTAAATCTTACAACGAAAAATTACAAAAACAATATTTATGAAAGAAACTGGTAACCGAGGTCGTTAATATTAACCTTCCAGCGGGCGCTTTTACGACATATCGTGCATCGTAATACATATATGTAATAATCTCGCTTAATTTTGCTTTAAATTCTAATATTATATATTTTAAAGTCTTAATGTATTCCAAAATCATTGTTCTTAAACTCCAGTTTCGTTTTATTTCCCGCGCTGGAGGTATATTAAGTCTCTCGTTTGGCATATTTATTACTAAAAGAATATTTTAATCGTTTCCACGCGCACATATAAATCGCGAGTAATTTACTAAAAATAGCTATTATTCCCTTCACTTTGATCACGTGTCTATATGTTAAATCCCTACCTGAGAAAATGCAGAGATTTTTTGTTCTCTTTTGGTCTGAAACCTTAAACTAAGATGCACGTATGTCCTCCACTCTCCTTAAAAAATGACTTAAATATTTGGATAATAAAAGAAAATGATTTAATAACTGGGCTCTTTAATGACTGCAACCACGAAAACATTTTATATATATATATATCGTGTTATTTTACAAAAATAAATGCAACTTTTATTTATGTTATCTGTATTTATTAGCCTAATAGCAAACAAAGATTTTATAAGTAAAATTGCACTTAAATATATAAAATTAGGATATAAATATGCAATACGATGCACAATTCAAGTATCTCTTGCAAACGCGCGCCCGCTGGAAGGTTAACAATATTTATGAAAAAAATATAAAGAAAGCTTTTAGTATGAAAACAGAATTATAAAGAACGTATTGTCAATAAATATAATGTAACCAAAATAATAATGCTATATAAATAATACCTTCAAGCGGGACAGAAAACCGTGGCATTCACAAAAAAGACATTCCTACGTTGAAAAACCTCAAGAATCATAGCATCGTACTAAAAATTTATCGCTCCGAGTAAGAGACAGCAAATGATAGCCTCTAGGCTGAAAGTTCATGCCAATTCAAATCTCTTATTTCCCAAGACAATCTGTGTTAACAAGAGCTGAAGATCTATCCTTTGTCGTCCACAAGAGTTAAATTTCCCTGCACAACCTATTCAATGTTAAATTTTTTTAAAGCTTAGTTTAGTAGTTTTAGTTTTGGTTTGATATTAACGACCCGTTTTGAAGCAACACGAGAGCTATTTTGGGACGGATCTCGTAATTTTGAACCACGGTCAGATGACGAGGACGACACCTGAGCTGGCACAACTTCTCCAAACTTCCGCACCACATCAACGGGAGGGAATTTTTTAAAGCATAGGGGAGAATGGGCTAAAACCTTGTACCTCGATTTTGGCTTTATTAATTTTCCTTTTCTTAATTATATTCTACTAGTGAAGAAAAAAGAATGGTCATAGTTTGTATGTTGTTGTTTTTGAATTCACTTCGTCTGTGATGGTTTATTTGTTTTATGACGTCACCTCTCCAATGTTCGTTTCATTTTACACTATCCTTACTTATTAATCACTAGCAGTACGCGCACGGCGATGCCCGTGGAATCAGGACTTCAACAAAATAAAAAAAAAAATCGCCCACAATGACACGAAAAAGTTTTCAAAACAAAAAATACACATTATAGATTTTCCGGCTTATTTTTTCCGCGATAATAACATGTAGAAAAACAGTACAGAGTACATTAATCCAAAACAATATAAAAAAATTGTTGCCCGTGGAATCAGGACTTCAACAAAATGAAAAAAAAAGAACATGACAAAAAGCTCCGAAGGTTATGACGTCACCTGACCCTTCATCCAATCAAATTGAAAGCTGCGTTCCGAAAGACTGTCGCTGAAGAAATTTCGCTCGACAAAAATAACTTTCGTCTGCCCAGGAATAATTTAATTTTAAAAAAACGGGAAAAGATATTTTAACCGTTCTTGTTTTAAATCAGAGAGAACCGTTCTAGTTATAAGCTGAAAAAAATTGAAAATAATAGTGTTATTAGAAAGTCGGATGCAACAAATTTAAAATCAAAACTAACATCTTGATGCCAAAACTGGGTATTTTTTAAAAATTTCTCAAAATTCAGTAAATTGCGTTAGAAATTCAAAACTAACTTCATTAGAACGGAAATCGCGTGCTCTTTCCGGTGGTGTATCTATTTTTGCCGTACAGTTATTTGAAACCATTCTATTGAGAAATTAGCGCGAAAAATCAAACAAAACAACACAAAACATTAAATAAAAAAAATTCTAGATTAAAATTTAAAATTTCGGCTTCGAGGTGCATTCAGTCACCATTACGACTACCTGTGTACCAAATTTCATGGCTGTAAGTGCGATAGATTCGTCTGGACATCGCAGACAAACACACACACACACGCACGCACACAAACATTGCCTTTTATAAGTAGTATAGATATAGATTACAATTATAAAAAATATATTTAGTCCGGCTTATTAGATCCCTCTCAAACAATAAATATTTAGTAAAACAATTGTGTGGTTCTGTTTCGTTTTTTATAACCTCTGCACTCGAGGTAAAACCAGGTGGTTTGACGTTTTCTACAAAAAAATCATTAGTAAAATGTAGTAAAACTATGACTTCTCCTAAAAGATATATTGTACTCTGATAAATAATGAGTATTTTAGTAAAATTTTAGAAGCTTTCGAGTCTATTCTGGTACCCCCGGTTGGGGGAGACGTCACTTTTTCCGCACGTTAACAAGTGACGTCTCTTCAAAGGCCACCAGAATAAATTCTCGAATAGTTTAGCTCCAACAGGCCTTCAAACCTTAGGTACCCGGTTTCACGCCCACTTTCCAGTGGCGTAGCGAGGGTATGTGGCGCCCGGGTCATAATATGAATTTTTCGCCCCCTGACAGTATTTAGCTTTAAAAATTTACATAAACCTACTAACGTTTTGTCACCATGGCCAGTGGTGTAGCGAATGTAAATGGCGCTAGAAGAATTTTTTCTTTTACACAAGTCGTCATTAATGGCTTAGCAAGCGTAAATGGTGCCCGGAGAATGGTATTTTTATATTCCCTCAACATATTTTGTTTTAAAAAGTTACATAAAAGCAGTCTTAGGGGTCTATTCTGGTACCCCCGGTTGGGGGGGGGTGCGGTTTTTCCGGGGCGCACCCCACCCCAACTCCCAACCCAACCGGGGGTACCAGAATAGACCCCTTAATTGAATTAATACGGCAACACATTTCCAAAACAGAAGGTGTCATCTAATAAGACGGTAGAGAAAATAAAACAGTTAAGGGGTTAAATATGTTTTCCCGTCTTAGTTTTCTACAGCAACCTAGCCAAATATGGCTCTTGTGCCAACAAACAAACAAATTCACTTCTTTTTAAAAAGCATTAGTCTGTCGACCGCATCAGTTTTCTTTATGTCAAACAAATGTAGGTAATTTTTCCATGCAGGTGAAAACAAGAAAATATTCTGTTTTCTGCAGTTTTTTTCTTATCTTTCTTTGGGTCTGGGTGGTTATTTGAGTTTTATTGCTCAAAATTAAGATTTTATTATTTTGATTCAAACCCCAATGATCCTGCTAGTTGTTAAAAAATCCATTGATTTAAATGCAATTTCTATTAATGAAAAAGGCTAGAAAAGTATAATTTGAAAATTGAGTCAAATTTCATTGTAAATTCTATTTGGAACGATGGTGTTCTGTGTCAGCGCTTTGCGTTTTTACTTTCTCGTGTACGAAGTATTGTAATCATCAAAAAATTCGAACTCGAGATTTTGATGAATCTCCACTTTGTAGACCTCCCTGAGTCCGAAAAACACAATTTTGGAATTATGTCTGTGTACACGATAATTCGAAAACTATTAAGCTGGAGGGATGAAATTTGACATGTGATCTTTACACCTAATTTGTAGGTTTCTATCAAATTTTGGACAAAATGCTTCTACGGGAATTCAGTCTGTCTGTCTGACAGCGTTAATGTGAACGTGATAACTCAGAAACTTAAACAGCTGGATGGATAAAATTTGGTACACAATTTTATCATAAGCAATGTAGGTCCGTAACAAAATTTGAACCAAATCCATCGAGGGGTTGACTGTCTGTCTGTATAATCGCATACTTGTGTACACGATAACTCATTAACACAAAGACTTAGATATATGAAATTTGGTGTGTGATGTTCTAACCTTAACTGTAGACTTGTGTCTAATTTCGGTTTCAATCGGTTGAAAAAAATGTGTTCAAATTGCATATCTTACTTTGACGCAAAATAAGTGTGTATCGGCGTACGACCTTCGTAAACTTGGCGCCTTTTTGGCGCTATTTTACTGACTTGACGAATTTTATCTCGCTCACATTCTTGACTCTTTCGTATTGCAGCGTTCTGCGAAGACAATAGCAATATCAATAATATATCGTAGACTCCGAAATTTTTAGGTGGGGAAGGTGTAGGAAACCTTTGTTCGAAAGTATACGAGAAAGTTTAGGGGAGACCACTCCCGCTGGTTTATATAAGGAATGTCAAATATAGGAGATAAATGTTTGATTAGTCAACTTTCATCTCCTTAACTGTGTTAATTTCTCTACTCTCTAATTAGATGACATCTTCTGCTTTGGAAATGCAGTGTCGTTTTGATACAACTAAAACACCATAGAACCCTTGGGATATTTAAGGATTAGGAGTCATTTTTGCATCTAATTATAACGTCGATGAACGACTTTATTTTAGACTATAAGCTTCAAAATATTATAAACCGATGCACGAACCACACTAGGACACAAGAATTAAGGGTTTAATACGATGATTTTTTAGAATGATAATATGCTCAGTGGTGTAGCGACAGGGGGAAAGGGAGGTATAGATGCCCCGGGCGCCAGGCTTGGGAGCGCCATGGTTAAAACATTAGAGTACATAAAACACTTGACATTTTAATGCATTACGCCACGTATGCGGACTCGCATATAATCGTACAGACTTCATAGGAGAGATTAAATACACTGCTGGCCAAAAGTACTACAAGATTGGTAAAATTCGAAACATTTGGAGTTAATTTGAATACAATGGTTCACAATTAGTTTTGGAGAATCGTGGGACGAACAATCGTTGGCACTCAGATTTTATAATGAAGATTTTTGTCACGAGGACATTTATGGGATCGTCCACAAATTGATGAAGACGAAAATGATTTGAGCTCACCATGTTTCACAGGAAATTGATAATGTTTTGAAACTTTCATCAATCGGAATGCTTCTTATGAACATTGCTTATACGCATTTTCATAAAAAGATTATGAATATTCGGGAAGATATAAAGGTTTCTTCAAAACATCCCGAATTGTTCGCATGTTTTTCTTATAACATGCAGAGTTTTAAGTTAAGTTTTGCGAAACCTACAGAATACTCGACAATACGTTAGAGAAACATTGCATTAAAATTTGAAGTAAACAACTTGAATATTTCAGAAAATATGAGTATTTGTAGTAAATACTTTTTAAATGCGCATGCGCGAAACACAGCGTAAATTTTCTTTCGAAATGTCAAAGCCAGATATCTAAGGCAGATTATATAAAAATTCCAGTTGAATACCATTAAGATTTAGAAAGTTGTAGTCATTGCAGCTAGCAGAATTTCTATTGTTCTCTAAGAGAAACAAAATGATGAGGGGTTTTCCACAAATCAATATTTTTTAAACTTGAATTTTAGAGTATTAATCGTCGAATTGAAATTTTAATTATTTATTTAATTTATAAGTTCGGATGGGTACTCGGGATATTCAAATTTCATTAAATTTGATATTGCTGTTCGAAGATTCATGTTTTAAAAATATTTATTTTTGGAAAGCCCCTCATCATTTTTTTTCAGTTAGAAAACAACAGAAATTCTGCTGGTTGCAATGCCTACAACTTTTTAAATCTTAATGGCGTTCAACTGGAATTTTTATATAAGTTGTCCTATATATCTGGCTTCGAAGTTGTGAAAAAAAATGCGCTAAGTCTCGCACATGCGCAGTAAAAAAATTATTTGTTACAAATACTCATATTTCCTCTAATACTCAAAGTATCTACTTCAAATTTTAATACAATGTTTCTCTAATAAATTGCCGAGTATTCTGCAAATTTTGCAAAATTTGGCGCAAAACTCTGCATTTTATAAGCAAAAAACATTCGAAAAATTTGGTATGTTTTAAAGAAGCCTTTATATCTTCCCGAATATTCACGATATTCTTATGAAAATGCATTAAAGCCATGTGCATGAAAAGCAAAGCGATTGATGAAAGTTTCAAAACATTATCAGCTTCCTGTGAAACGATGTGAGCCCAAATCATTTTCGTCGTCATAAATTTCTGGACGGTCCTCCAAAAGACCTCGTGACAAAATTTTCACTGTAAAATGTGAGTTCCGACGATCGTACGTCACATGATTCTTCTCAACTGATTGTGAACTATTGTATTCAAATTAACTCCAAATGTTTCGTATTTTACCAATCTTGCAATGCTTTTGGCCAGTAGCGTAGTTCTGCAAAAAATAAAGTTGCCTTTGTGCGTCAACCCTAACTTTATATCGAAATCAAGTACTATTATGGTATGATACAGAAACCGCCCGATTCTTTGATGATGAATATACCTTAACAATCTTTGAGTTTAATCTCGAGAGACGTCAATAGCCCACTTTCCGAGTTCAAATGGACTCCAAAATTGCTGCTGAATGATTCTCGCCAGTTATTTCACTTTCCAACATAGTTTAAAAAATGCGTTAAGTGATAAATTTGTAATTATTCTCATGAAATTCCTAAATGAAGAGTTCGAAGCCTCAGTTAAGTCGCTAAAATTTCAAACTTCGTAAACCGCTTTATTATTTAAAAGTAGTTCTTCGGCTCATCATGGAATATAACAACCTTTGAAACAGTTTCATCCACAACATATTGTATGTACTGTGGCCAAAAATAATAATATAATAAATAGACTATAAAAAAACACAGAAACATTATTTCTGAATTCAAATTTTAATTCTATTCTATGTATGATCACAGAACATACAAAATGAATAGAATGGCCTGCTCAAATATCAATTTAGATTTGGACGTTTGCGAATAGGACTTAGACCACAGCATTGATAATGAGCTGTAGTTAAACATCAATTAACATGAATAAATTTAATTAATGCATTCGTTTTATATAAATCATATTTAAATTAGAGGCTACCTATTGCATAGTATTATTTGTCGCGCATTTCCCGCAAGTTGAATTGAACGATGAAGACGGACAATCCAAGATTAGTCATTTCACTGTTCATTGTCAATAAAAAGAAACGAATAAACATAAAACTTGATATTTATGACATTTAGCTAAAATGATAATTAGTGAAACCTTCGGTAGCGCCTGCCTTGAGTCAGAAAAGGAAGCGAAGACATCACAGCACGGATTTGCTGATGTCTTTTCTTTATCTGAATCTTTCATTCATTTGAATCTTTTCTCCAGAATTTTTAGAAATTTTAAATTCATTTTAGAGATCTTAGATCCAGATTGAAATTGAAAATAGAAAATTTATATTCATAATGTGGAACAATGCCGTAAAGCATTGTAGAATTCGCATATGCTTCTTCTAACTGAGCTTCATGCCTAGTAAACGCATCACTTGTTAAATATGGACGACTTTTCTATTTTGTTTACTTACATTAAAAACCTTGACTTTATTTGCTGGGCTTTTGGATTTCCGCTTTGAAGATTTCATTGACTTATCATTACACCGGAATTATGTAGTCACCGCAATTATATAAATAAACAAACAAATAAACTAAATGTAAATAAACAAAACAGAAAACTCGTCCATAAAACTCAAAACTGAAGTGAATGAAAACTGTATGTTAATTTCAAACCATCATATTTTTCCCATGATGCTCGTAGTATACTGCATTATAAATGTGTAAAAAGATGGCTGTCTTTATTTCCTGTTTTAGTTATTGGGTACTGTCAATTCCTTTCAAAAGTGATTTTGTGCGGTTTACCCTCTGTTATAACGCGAGCTGTTTAAATTAGTATTCAATTATTTCCAAATTTAAAGAACTGACGTGCATTATCTTTTGAACTGATAATGAATCTTGACCAAATAAACGCGAAGTTCGTGATTAGAAACTTGAGCAACAATGACATTCCGGAATTGGTATCGCTGCCTCGAG